>JAGVSP010000235.1:0-148294 GCA_022494985.1 Micrasema minimum | reverse complement strand
AAAAAGAAGATTATGGTTTTTTTCCGGAACGCGCCCGTTTCTCCAAACATTGTTTGCTACACCAAATTCAAAATCAACCACTCACTTTTTTCCATAAATATGCAACAAGAGGTTAAAAAAATAAAAGATTAAAATGAAAAGAAAAGCTATGTCACAGAATTGTCTAATGTATAAGGGCATTAAAATGTATGAGGAGATTGAAAGATTGGAGAGAAAAAATGAACAAAATGTAAAGTTATTATTAAATGTAAAAAATATATGTGTGAAAAATATTAGTGAAGGTATTATATTATCCGCCTCCGCCTCGTAGCATAGTGGTAGCGCATTTTGGCTACCGTGCCTGAGGTCGCGGGTTCGATTCCCGTAGTAGGGGTCAACATGAAATATTTATTTACATGAGATTTTCGTATTAATATATTTCATGTGTGATACCTTGGACTGGTACTGAAGCGTAAGAGACTGATCATCTTGCCTTCATGTAAAAAAAAATATCAAGATACACTGCACTTGATGTCTAGTGACGACGTAGTTGCCTATTGATGACGTAGTGAGTGACGTAGAGGGTGACTAGACATCTCAGACACGTTAGTATTTTTCAAGTATGGAATGTCACTTCTCTGAAATTCTTTTTCTAGGATTTAAATGCCCATAATGAGTTATATTACCTAACTCATGGGAAATACACGTAAAAATTTAATGTGTTTGATAAAAAAAAATATTTAAAAATATGTAAGTTACTATCGTATGTTTGCTCTCAGGAAATTGTATATTTAGCAAATAATGTAAATATGTTATTGTTTTTTTACGTATTTAAAAGCATACAATAAACCAACGTCTACTTAAACGTTTACATAAAAAACATTAACTGTCATGTCAGCTTAAATCTGACATAAGCACGCAGTTTTTTAAATAGTTTTCGTTGTATACGGGACCGTTTTCAGACTGCATAGAAAACTGCGCAGAAAACTGTCCCGTATATAGCGGGCTTAAGTTTGTATGTCACGTGGCAGCCATTCCTCTTAACATAGTACCTAGCTGTAATTCGCGATCAGTAATGACAAGTTGTCAGTAGCGATCTCCGTCACACACGACGGGTAGTCATAGATCATGGATCATGGTCCGGGTTTCTGGATCCGAACGTGGACAGTGATTATAGATCCGCCGTGGTATAATCAGAGCGATCTATAATCAGCTATGATCTGACACGCGCCATGCTACATAGGATGGCATGGTGAAAATTGTAATAGAAAATCTGCAGATATTGATTTTTTCTCTACATTCATACATCTCCTCATGCACATACGCCGATTATTCCGACTTTTCACATGTCCACTTTCAAGTACTTGTCGTACTTGGTCATGCCATGTCTTTTTCGGCTTTCCTCCGCTTCTATATCCAGGCACACTTGCACTTAAACTTGTTTTACCCGTTCTTTCGTCACTCATTCGCTCCACATGACCAAACCATCGTAAAAGCCCTTTCTTAATTTTGTCGATAATGCTTATCTCAGCCTTGCACTCTGCTCTAATTTCGGCATTTGTACACCTATCATACATAGTCTTACCACACATTCAATTTTAATTTATGATTTAAAATGACTTAAATCGTACTAATCCTTATTATCAGATTTGACTCTTCCGGTAAGAAGCATTGTGGAGTATGTTAGTTTATGCTACTTTTCAGGGGAGCGAAAAAAATTACCAACACTTCCACAACACCACACACGTAACACAATTCAACAAATACCTACACAACGTAAACATTTTAAAATACTTGTTTCCTTGCTCTTGAAGTCCTCAGAAATGTATTTTGTATATTGTCCTCTCTTCTTCTTGAGATAGACCTAAGGGTCTGTATCATTCTCATTCGATGCTGCTGCTCTTGGGATATCGACTCTCAACTGTCTCTCCATTTTTTGCAGGTCATCCAGGAAGTCGGCGGCCAGGTGGGGACAGAGATGCATCACGGAGCAGGCTATTCTACTGTCGTCCATTCTCTCAACGTGTGCATGCCAGTTTTTCTTCTCCTTCTCTCATCATGGATTTCGCAATTTGCCCGAATTTGGGAGTTTCTAATCCTGTCCCTCAGAGTTTTCCCGGCGATACATCTTAGAATTTTCATCACCAAGACTGTCAGCATGGATTTGGTCTTACGTGTGTCCGCCCTTGTTTCAATTCCATATATCATTATATATATGTCATTTGTAAAAAAAATTGTGCACTTAATAGGGTTCTTCCCGATAGCATTAATATCCTTGAAAAACTTTATAAATATTTTTAAGTATATTTTTACAATTCCAACGATATAAAACACAATGATCAAAAAATTTTGTTTTCATTTATAAAATATATGTTTTAAAAAACACGAAAATACGAATGATTTTTAACGCCCGTCATTGGTTAACGACGTCATACCCGTCCACCGTGAAAGGCGTGAAATTCATTCCGTAGTGAGTGCCTTGGATATTCTTGTCTTGCTGAGACGTCACACCGCATGCGCGCCCTGTGGAGGATTTTGCGAGCGATTTGAAAAAGCGCCATTTCAAACCGCGCCAGAAAACTCATATGACATCGTAAAAAAAAAAAATTCCCTTGATATCGTTATTTTTCAATCATTTTTTTAAATAATAAAAAATGGGAAGAACCCTATTGGTGCAATGTTATTGTATTGCCTTGAAATATTAATGTCAATTATTATACCTACAAATAAATAAATAAATACATATTTAGTAGTGTTAATGGAAGTACAATTTTCTATTAACTCTGTTTCACTGTGTTTTTCTCATGAAATAGTTGCGAAGTTAACTTTTTATTGTCTTGCAAGAATCAAGTTATTAAGTGGATAAGCTTGTATCGAAATCGGTGGACATTACCATGACATTACGTACAATGTCTTAGGGCCCGTTTACATGGGCTTATATAGGAGTAACAAACAAAATATTTATTTTCGACGTATTCTAGAAAAATTATCAATTTCAATTATCAAAAAATATTTTTTTTGACGTGATAACGTCTTATAAATCGATAAACGCCGGCTGCACCACGAAAAAGCATGACTCATTGTCACGTTCCGCCTGAGCCGAGTGTGCAAGCGAGAGCGCGGAACAAGCGATAGAGAGGCACGATCGGCCTAAGCGTTCGGTTTGTGACGCATCTATCTCTCTTCCACTCCATCGGCCGATGCGTCCGAGTAGAAGGGAGACAGCAGCAGCACACAAGCTACAAAGTGAAAGTGAAATTAACGAGTGCAAAAAAAAAGATAATTTATGAAAAAAAATGTAATTTTCAATTAACTCCTGCTTTGTATTATACAAAATAAAGATAATTCAGAATAATAATTCAATTCAATTCATAAAAGTATGCTGTTTTTCATCAATGTTTTCTTATGACGTTATCACGTAAAATTATCGTCCGTAAACCGACTTTACAGACAACCAAAAGTTTTTTTTCCTTTACTAAGTAAAATTGCACAAATTCTTATTAAAATTCGGTTTTTGCTATTGTTCTCTTTATGGATGCGCCTTCATCACCCATCTGAACGATCCCTTAGCACAAAACGGCGCTTCCGATAGTTCGTCTCGGCGGCGAATAGCGCCGCAAGCTTATTCACACGCGACTAATCGCAGGGAGAGAACTAAAGTGTATAGTGTAAAGCCCGCTCTGCGATAGGTCCACTATAGTAAGGATAGGATGGTCTTTGGATAGGTATTGTGATAAGGTACGGCAGGGGACGTATGAAATAGTTTCTGCCAGATAGGATGATAGTGTAAGATGCATACATGCGTTCTGTCCCCTTCCCTCTTTTCCCTAATCCCCCCTCCATTGAGACCCTGACCGCGGGTGCACGGGTGGATGTCTGGGATGGGGGGCCTGGCGAGGCGGGATACCGGTCTCCACACGGGTGGTTGTAATTACTAATAAATAATGATCGGGGTAGAAACTAACATACCCTACCACTGTTAATTTGGGCCGACTCTGGTTGGTTTGGGTGATGGAAACAATGACAATTATAATACATAAGCCGAGACAGTGGTAGGGCAATGAATGAAAGCATTTGTTCGCGTATGTAACGTAAATTCATCCTTTTTTTATCACACTAACAATCTTAAAATCGCGGTTTAGCTTTAGAAAAAATCGGTAGAGTTGGCTGGACTAAAAAAAAGACTCAATAGTCTTTAAAGCAGTCTAGGGAAAAGGGTGAGGCTTTCATTGTTAGATGATACCATTGGACAAATGATGGCATGCTTCAGTGGACCAGTAGAAGTCTAGCGAGAAGCGGATCACATATAGGGTTACCATATTATGACAGGAGTTTGCCTCATTCAGCGGGCATTTCAAAACTTACTACAGGCGTGCGGCCGGCATTCCTCTGAGACAAGCGTTCAGGCTCAGGTTCTCAGCGTCCTGGACAATTCGCCGGCAGTTTGCGTCAGAGCTGCGGGACGTGGACTTGACTTGGGAGGCTGCACGGGAGCTGGCGGCCGATCGCTTGGCCTGGAGGCAGTTTGTGGAATCCATATGCTGATATGTTATGATGATGATGAAGATGACTTTGATCAGTTGCTTCAGTACCAATCACATGTAATTAAATATTTCATGTTGAATCGAACCCGCGACCTCATGTACGGCAGCTAAATGCGCTGCCACTAAGCTGCGAGGCGGACAAATGAAAATGGCCGTATAATATTTGACATTTAATAATAATAAAAATGGATAATTTCTATAGCGCCGTTTTTGACTATTTGACAGGGAGCACCCAACAGCCAACAACCATAGAGCTGAAGTAGCCATAAAGGATGTTGGAAACAATAAGAGAGAGATAATGAGGTATAATTGCTCCTTCCGGTTCCCTCCTGAGGTGCTCAAACTAAACTAGGCACTGATGTAACTATCACAATTTAAGAGGTAAGCCTTTTTCAATATGTTTTTAATTAGATATTATTGATATCGCAACAGAGACAGAGAAACTCTGGAAACGAATGTGGATTATCTAGGAATTTACAGGGCTTATGACCTGTCATTGGCTGGGTTAACACTTAATGTATTACAACATTCCCCATTCCGCCCATCAGCTGATAACCATACATGACAAATTTCAGAACTTCTATTAGTATGAATTATCCTGACACGTTTCACTTTACAAGTGCTTTTCCTCACTGGTGACATCTGTTGAGAAGATTGTTAAGCATTTTTTGCAATGGGGCTACTAGGTCCACCTTTGTTAATTGTAAAATGTAGTAAGCGCCCGGATGAGCGCTCGTTAAAAAACACGACCAAAATCCGATCGAACGTCGCGCCGTTTGGTTTCATTATTATTTGCATCGCGTAGGTATACAAAAAATACACGATAATCTTTTTCAAATGTAGTAAGCGCCCGGATGAGCGCTCGTTAAAACACGGAATTTAATAATCAAAAATCTACTAATGTTTTACAAATTTTAATCAGATAATGCACTAGATATATACGTATTCTTTAATACATTTTTTTTTTTTAATCTTATATGTACTGTTTTTGTGTTATGCATCAAATGTTATTAAAAACAGGGGGTTTCTTTAAATTAATTGTGATTCAACGAAATATTTAAATAAAAATTTAGTCCGATAATTCACTAGAAAAAGAATTAATAATTACGTCATATTTTTTTCATTTTTATTTAATGAACCATGAAGTACAAGGGAATTTGCCCTGACGTACATGAATGTATGGGGGACCCCGTACACCACCCTTAATGTGGAGTTCGAAAAGGAAGTGTTTAGGAACTAATCAGGGGTAATTTGTTCACAAACGGTCCCAAATGCTTTTCAGAAGTCTTCGTTTTAAATGGTTTGATTTAAATAATTTAAAACTAGGGTTTTCTTTCACTCGAATTATTTCCACTTAATGACTGGTTCTCGCCGTTCTGGACGTCCACTGTTGACAATCCGTAGGTTCGAACTACGGGACGTGGACCTGTCTTGGGAAGATGCACGCGAGCTGGCGGCCAAAAAACAAATAATTTTATTTATAGCATGTAATTATTATTATATATCCTCATACGCATTTTTTTAAATACTTAGTACCCTCGACAAGAATTTCAGAGAAGTGACATTTCATACTTGAAAAATACTACCGTGTCTAGTGTCTAGTTGCCCACTACGTCACCAATAGGTATCTACGTCATCACTAGACATCTACGTCACACGTTTCGTTTATTAGCCTAAGTCTTTAGACGGTGGAATTTGATAATAAGTAGTGTTGTGATATTAACCCTAGGAAGCGTATATTTTTAGAAAATTTGTACGAAAGGGCCCCTTCTAGTGAATTATTTTTCGAAGGATGTAGGTAAGGTACCTATTTTTATATTCAATTTACATTAAAATATTAAAATGTAGATATTTTTCTTGTACGCCATCAGAAATCAAAAATATACGGCGCCAAGATAAGTTATTGAAACTCGGGAAAACAAAAACCAATACGTCTGGTAAAGTATCTTATTATCGAAAACATTTTTGACATTATAATATAATACTACTATACTCTCCTTTATCTGCACCCAGTGGTGCATAGGGCACTGCATTAATACACAAGTATAATATAATATAACACAATAATATAATAATAATAACAATGTTATTGTGACTCCGTAAGGGTTTATTTATTTATTTATTTATTTATTTATGGATGATTTATAAAGCGCTATTTTCGCGAGAAATCGCCTCAAGAGCGCTGTACAATAAAAAGGCTAGACCACAACACGTTTTGCAGCTACCAAGCGCATGAACGGTTGGGGTTCTATTCTAGTCTCCTACAGTTACAGACTTACATTAATAAAATAAAATATTTTGAAGTTAATTAAATTACATAGATTAATATTGAAACTAGTAAAATTATATAGGTAATATTACAAAGGTATAGAACAAAGGTGATAGTTACAAGTTTAAAGCAGAATTAAAAGTTGAAATTAGTTTTAAAAAGGCACTTGGGACCTGAAGTTTAACTGTGTGTGGAGACTAGACCACCATCTTGCAGCTACAAAGCGCATGGCTGGTTTGGAATCTAGCCCCCTTAGTAAGATCTAACTTGATTTTAGTACCCTAAGTAGTACTAAGCAAAATTTAACTTTCCGGAAGGCTGTACCACTACTCATCTTGCAGCTACAAAGCGCATGGATGGTTTGGAACCAGCCTCCTTCATGGTTTTAACTTGATTTTAGTACTCCAGGTATGATTGGCAGAATTTACTTATCCGAAGGGCTAGACCACAACTTGTCTTGCAGCTACCGAGCGCATGGACTATTGGGGTTCTAGCTCTTCTTTTTCAATAAATGGATTTAGTGCTACAAGTAATGGAGTTTTACAATAACAATAATGAATAATATTAAAATAAGGCATATACAACAACAAAATTTAAAACTACAGTAGTAATAGATTTCGTTCTCCGGTTCAAATAATATTGTCAAGTCTAAAAAAATTTCACAAAAAATAACACTTCCACTAATCACAATCATAAATCTTAAGTTCTTTGTTTATTTTTGTTCATTGTTCTGGGAGGGTCCCGGCAGTCGATTGTGGGTGCAGGGCAGGTAGCAGGTACTGGCAGGACAAGGGCTGGCTGCGGCTGTCGGCCACATGTTGTTTCGTCAGCGGCGGTACTGGATACGTAGATACTAGTACTATACTGGTGTCCTTGGTAATAGTAATAACAGATGATGTGATTTGTGTGTTTGGCCATTCCAGAATCTTTGTCAATGTTGATAAAAACTATACAGTGCTCCATCTCTCTCTTTCGTATGAAATCTGAAACATTTTTTGTGGTCTTTTTCTTCTGTATTTTGGACGCTTGTATCTTTGTAATAGGTAGATTATAAACAGTTTTGGCGGGATTTTGTGTTGCTATTTTTCAAATTTTTCACAAAGGATTAATCACTTATTACTTCCATTTAAGTGTTATTTTTTTAAAGCATATTTGGTTAGGACACAAACATTTTTACACTGATTGTAGAAGTTTTAGTACAATTTTCATGTAGAATGTGATTATTAGGGTACAATACACTGAAACTGAACACTGCGCACTGTTTTAGTCGTTTTTAAGTATAATTGCTAAAGCTTCACAATATACTTTTAATTATTCCACTGTTTTTCATCGTTTTGAAAATAACATTACTTGTAACTGATGTTTTTCTAATTTTTTATATGTGTTAAAATGAGTTTAATGTGCGGAGCCGCTAAAACACGACCGATCGGTCTGCCTGTCCGAGGCAAACATAAAATATTTATTGATCATATTATCTTAACGCCTGCATCACACCTGTCCTGCTCTATGACTGCGAATCATGGTACCTAACCAGGGCCCAAAATAGCAGACTTCTGAGTTTTGAGAATAGGTGACTTAGAAGAATATTAGGTGTGCGTTGGGTTGACTTTGTAAGGAACACAGAAGTGAGGCAGCGGACGCAGCAAACCTTGGTATCTACTGTCATCCGGCGAAGGCGTTTCGGCTGGTTAGGCCATAAAATACTTTGTATGCCTCCCGAGAGCCTTAACCATGCTTGCCCATTTTACAAGGCATCAGGTTCTCTGCGTCCACTGTTGACAATTCGCCGGCAGTTTGCGTCAGAGCTGCGGGACATGGTTTTGACTTGGGAGGATGCACGAGAGCTGGCGGCCGATCGCTTGGCCTGGAGGCAGTTTGTGAAATCCATATGCCCCACATAGGGAGCGGATTTGGTATGATGATGATTATTATCATCTAACCTTCGTGTAATAAAACGATCAAGATACACTGCACTTGGTGTATGCACCATTGGGTGCGGATAAGGGAAAATAGTAGTAGTAACGGTTAAGTTTAGAAATATTTATGAATATGTTGAAAATCGTGAATCCATGCACTTTTCAAAAGATGGTTATGGTTAGTCAAAATAAATACGGCGGTATTAGGCCATCACTTGGCCATATCTCAGTTCACTGAAGTTTATTGCTCCTATGTCAGGATGTGATCTGACTGCCTAAATATCTCCTAGCCGTTCTGTCACCCTGGTCAATGCCTGGTCATCTGCTTGAAGATGCTGTGGAAATCTAACTATTATTTTGAATAAAAATGGTATAAATATGATGATGATCATGATCAATACACACTGCACTTGGTGTACCGATGCAGTGCCCAATGCACCATTGGATAGTATAAATATATAATGTATAAAAGTACCAGGGTATCATAATAGATGCAAGTAAAATCCCAGTTTATCCAAATTATCTTACCTACATGAGAATGTGACTTGACTAGCCTAATATCCATCTCCTATTTTTTCTTACACTCTGGTAATTCTGTAAGAAAATGAATCCCACGTTAAAAAAAAGCATGTACAAGTATCAGGGTAACATACCTTAGTACTGGTAATATTTCAGTTTATTGCTCCTGCGTCAGTATGTGATTCGATTGAATAAAGAAATTAATATACATCTCCTGGTCTTCCTGTTACCCCGGTCATTGTACATCATTTCTGGCTATCCAGTATTGTTTTGAGGATGCTGCGGATGAGATAGATGATAATTTAGGCATTTACAGGCAGGACCCGACCGCCAGGCACGCGCTAGGAATCTAAAGTATGAATGTGATTTGTATTTTAAAATTCGTGACAGATTTTTGGTGTTCGTGGACAGTATTTTGTTTGTATTTTCATTTAGGCAGATATCGATAAAAAAAATACTTTAAATTTCTTGAAGCTTTGGGAACGATTTATTTTATTTTATTTCATTAATTTACATGATACGAAGTTTAAAACAAAATAAAAAAATAGTCAACTTAAAAATTTTTTTTGAAAAATACCAAGCGTTAAAAACAATAATACGTGAAGGAAAAAAATTAAATATGTAGATACCTACTTGTGAAAAACAAAAACAAATCATGTCAGCAATTTTGGATTATTTAGGCGTTTTACAGGGTTATGCAAACCCATCATGAGTATAACCCAGTATTTGTTAGAATAATTTTTATGTTTGAAATGGAGTTAAGTCTGTAAATAAAATTAAATATAAAAAAATAAAAGTGTGTCTACTACTACTACTCTTCCGTATCCCGCACCCAATGGTGCATAGGCACTGCATCGGTACACCAAGTAAGATGATCAGTCTTACGCTTCAGTGCCAGTCCAAGGTATTACACATGAAATCTTAATATAAAAAACGCGATATTAATATGAGATTCTGTCACTGATTAATATTCTCCCATTTAACCATGTCAATCTCGCGCCCCTAAGCTCTGCCGGATATTATAATAAATAATAATTATAAATATTATAATATGTTCAGGTACCCAAATATTTACAAATTATATCAAAACTTTCCTCGTCCTCATGCATAGGGCACTGCATCGGTACACCAAGTGCGGTGTATCTTGATCATTATTACATGAAGGTAGGACGATCAGTCGTGCGCTTCAGTGCCAGTCCGAGGTATCAATATCTTGTCTGCCCATTGTTGTTGCGATCCCGTGAAGTGACCTGACTCTGTGATAACTTAATTTGTGGTCCAGTGCCTGACCGCAGGATGCCAGCTCAGCTTCCTGTGATCGCCGGTTCGTGTCTCCGGATCGCATCTCACGGCGACCGTGGGAATATATTTTTTTACACAAAAACAATCTGCCAACTTGGTGGATTCTGAGAAAACTTAAGTAGGTACCTGGAATAAATTCGATATAATCGCTGGGTTATCTAACTAAGTATAGTTCGCGTCATGTAAAAAGACGCTGGCGGTCAAGTTGCGCACTAGCGAATTAAGCGATTATCGTTCTTATTTGCAACGCGGGGTGGGCGGGTCTGCTCACTTTCCTCCAGCGTCTTTTTACTTGACGCGACCATATAACTAACTAACCATCACGTCATTTTACCGTAGGCAGAGAGGATAGAACGCCACGCCACATCTTCTCATGCACGCACGTCGATTATTTTCCGACATCTTACATGCCCACTTGTGTGTTACTTGATCATGCCATGTCTTTCTCGGCCTTCCTCGACTTCTACATCCAGGCACAGTCGCATCATATATTATTTTAGCCGTTCTTTCATCATCCATCGCTTCACATGACCGAACCATTGTAAAAGACCTTTCTTAATTTTGTCGATAATGCTATCTCAGCCTTGCATTCTGCTCTGATTTCGACATTAGTGCACCTATCATACATATTTTTACCACACATTTGTCTGAGAGATCGCATTTCAACTTCAATTAGATCGCTAGGTTACTCGTTTTAACGCATTAAATGTTTAAATCTTCGAACAAGAATTTCAGAGAAGTGACATTCCATACTTGAAAAATATTAGCGTGTCTGAGGTGTCCCACTACGTCACTAACTACGTCATCAATGGACATCTACGTCACAAAGTTGATCCTCCATGTTCAAGGTCTACAACCGAGTACCAAGTGTTTTTATAATCTTGAATTTTAAGCCCATTTATTATTTATTACGTGGAGGTCAGACGATCAGTATTACGCTTCTAGTGCAAGATAGGTATCACATATGAAATAAGTTATTTTTATGTGAAAAATCAAGTTGAAATAAATGTTTAATATGGACCCCGTTGGGAATCGAAGCATGGCAGTTCAACGTTCTAACAACAACACCACGAGGCGGATATAATGAAATGACATTGTTGCAAAATCCGTTTAATTAATTATATTCTTTACAGGTATCTACTATCTACATCTTCGAAAAAGATTTCATTTCAGAGATGTGGCATTCCATTCCTGAAAAATACTAGGTACCGTGCCCAGTGTTGCCTAGTGACAGCTTGACGTCATCACTAGACATCTACGTCAGCACTAGATATTTCAGTCTCACGTTGCAAAGTATAATGTAATAAGTGGTTTTATCTTGTTTTACATTTATCTGTTATTTTTTCCATTTCTACATGACTTTATCTTTCTCTTTTGCCACGTGCACACTGTATGACTTTCACAGTATACCCACAAACAGGCTATGCCTTGGTGGGATTTTTGTTTATATATTTTTTAATGTATATGTGTTTTTAATGTATATCTATGTAAACAAAATAAAATCTTTTGAAATAAAAATAATAATAATTAAAAAAATGACATTTTTAGAAAATTTGTATGGAAATGCCCTCTCAAGTGAATTCTTTTTAAATATCTGCATGGATAACTTATATAAATTGAAGTTTTTTTTACAGGTACACCACTTACGTTACACATAAGGTACGTTCACAACCGGAAATGGCACTCTCCAAACTTCCTATGACGTCACACGTGTCCGGTAGATGTGAACTTAAAGGGCTTCCAAATCTCCCAGACACATCACACTATCACTCCTCGTCCTCACACTCTGCTTCACAGGGTCGGACTGCGAATTTATGTGCTTAGTTAGAATGTTGCAAAACATCAAGTGGCCACGTAACCCAGCCAATGACAGGTCATAAGCCCTGTAAACGCCTAGATATGCACTATTTTACTGTAGCTAATCATCGACCAATTACAGTGCTAACTCACCGATACGAAGAATGCACGCACTGGCTAACAAGTATGCTAACAATATTGATGTTTTCAACATAAATTTAGTGCATTTTAGGGAACAGTGTCTGGATGCCATCTCTGGCGGTAATGAATAGCTACCTACTGTGTAATCATTTAAAAATGTCTGTTTAAAAGCCCTATGGGCGTAAAAACAATAAACTAAAATAATTGTCCATATTCCCTTCCTAACTTCTCGTCTTTGTTGAGATGTCATATTGTAATTAAGCAGTAGAAGAATTTAGTCGAGAAAGGCCGAAAAAGACATGGTAGGTACGACATGACCAAGTGCAATAGCGAAGTGTGCAAAAACTGAGTGATATAACGCTCTATTTTCTCTGTCTACCCCTTCGGCGAAATGGCGTAATAGTTAGTTTATTATTTGCATAAGAATTACTTCCGATTTCTACTCACTTGTGGACAGCCATATTGCTAATAAATCTCTGGTGATAATTTTTTGACTCCAGTCCAAGGTATCACACATGAAATATTAATATGAAAATTAATATTTTGTTGATCCGCTACGGGAATCGAACCCGCGACCTCATGCACGGTAGCCAAATGCGTATGACTGATCGTCTTACCTTCATGTGATAAAATGCACTTGGTGTACCGATGCAGTGCCCTATGCACCATTGGGTGCGGATGAGGGAAAGTAGTAGCATTAATATTTTTCTGTTTAAATGCATTACTTATGTCTCAAACCCCTAATCCTGCTCTGTCTTCCTACCTATTGATCTGTCGGTCCGGCCGCGGCCGTCTAGATTCCAGATAGGTAGTTGTCGGATCTGAGGGATTAGCGGCCCTTGGCTGGCTTCCGTCTGCCGGCCCTGTCGCCCGCGCCCTACTGCCTGCCCTTTATGTAAGTACCTAGTTCGACACTGGCAGGCTTATATCTAAATATTTGTTTCATGCGAGATTTCATTATGTAATAAATATTAAGCAAACAAATTACTCCAATACAATTGACATCTAAACAGTAATGAGATTGGGAGAATATTTTGATACGATCTTGGCGTTTACAGAGCCCATACCCGTCATTATACAGGGTGTAACAAAACTTGATGTACAAGCGGGAAACCAGTGAACCAACTGTATATTGGCAGATATGGATATCAAATACTAGGTGAAATGGGGAATGTTGTAATACATCAAGTGGCCATTTAACCCCAGCAATGACAGGTCATAAGCCCTGTAAACGCCTAGATATCCATATTCCCTTCTAAACTTCTCGTCTCTGTTGAGATGTCAAATTGCAAATTTATACTATTTATAAAGAAAACAAAATTTAAAAACGCGTTTCAATAAGAATTTAAGCAATTTTACTTAATCTCCCATACTTATGAAAACTTTTGTGAGAAAAAATTTTTTTTTTCAAGCTCATATTAAAAAGTCATATTACACAATCGTCTCCAAATTCACCAGTTTTCGGGTTGTACTACGAGTTTTGTTACACCCTGAATAAGTGGCCATAATGATCAAGATAAATTGCACTTGGTGTACCGATGCAGTGCCCTTGAATAAGAGAGAGTAATAGTAATACTATACTATCATCTACTACACCCAATGGTGCATAGGACACTGTATTGGTACTCCAAGTGCAGTGAGTCTTGATCTTGATCCGCTCCAGCGCCAGTGTGAGATATGTGTGTGAAAGAGACTGTGTGTGAGGGTGACAGAAGATGTACAAACGTGTGAGTGTATGGAGAACCTACGTCTGCTGTGTGCCTGATCATTCCTAGATTCCTAGTCAAGGCTTAGATAAGCAAACATTCTATTTTGTTAAAAAACAGATATCAATGTCAGCCCTGAAATTGTAGATGATCTAGTGGTAGATTCGGGGATTCGGGATTAGAATCTCTAGGTTCAAATCCCACTCTAGCACATCTCGTTTCCTGCTTTCTGGCACAGTTAATTCCGACTGTTTGAAAGCAGCTCGAAATTTAAATATTTGAGTATATCATGAGAGTGTTTCTTTTATTTATTTGATTTATTTACGGAAAAAAATCCATTTTAAATACATAGATAAGCATAATAGGGATAACAAGCAGTAAAAATTAGTGTCAGAACATTAAATTGGTTAGGCTAATGCCCGCTTTATATGGGACAGTTTTCTCGTTCAGAAAACTACACAGTTTCTTGTTCAAAAAACTGTGCAGTCTGTCAAACTTCTGTCAAAAGACACGCTAAATATGTGTATTTTTGAAACGCGATTTGTAAGTTATTATCGTATGTTTGCTCTCAGGAAATTGTATATTTAGCTAATAATGTAAATATGTTATTGGTTTTTTACGTATTTTAAAAAGCATACAATAAACCAATGTCTACTTAAACGTTTACATAAAAAAACATTGACTGTCATGTCAGCTTTAAATCTGACACTAGCACACAGTTTTTCATGCAGTTTTTAGCTTTATACGGGACCGTTTTCAGACTGCACAGAAAACTGTGTAGTAAACTGTCCCATATATAGCGGGCTTTAGACAGTTAGAATAAAATGTGGACACACTTAGATCGGGTTTACTGCAGTGAATGTTTAAATCTTGATAAACTTACACCGAAGAAGTTTTTTTTATTTATTTAAAATTATTTATAACTGATTTGTTGATCTCTGAGTCATGTGCCGGTAAGCACATAGCTCTGTGGTTAAGTGAAGGTGTTTAGTGACGAGGTTTCGCATTCATCTCCCACGACTCACCACCGGTAGTACTTACCTACTAAACTGTACATCGTTGTTCATTCATTCCGTGTACCGATTGTTATATGCTCAAAATTAAATCGTACTTCTGAGAAATATCGGTTATGATTCAAATATTTGAATAATTTACATGTAATACACATCTAGTTCATTAAAAATCCCAGCAGGAATCGAGCCCGCGATCTCATGCTTCTCAGAAATATGTCTTATTTGAAAATTCTTTTTTTTCAATGTCCTATATTTTCAAATTCCGTTTTTTTGTGTAAATAGTAATGAATATTTGAAATTTTTCTGAGAAAAATAAAATTTAAATGATTCCTTGTAAAAAAATATTTAAAAACGGAGCTTTCAAAAAACAAATTGACCGCAAACGGATGTTTAAAAAGCATTCGTCTCCTAAGCGCTCGAAAAGGGTTGAACTGAATTTATTTATATTTTAAAATGTGGGTATTTTAAAAATTAATTACGGACATACCAATGATAACAAAAATATTTAAAAAAATATTTCGTACGTAAGAAATAAATTTAAATCTAAAAAAAATTGCATTAATGCAACCCACTCCATACAAACATATTATATGGACTGGTCTATAACCCATTGCTTACGACGAGTGTTCTGTGAATTTTGTGAATTTCACGTATGTGTTAGATGGGTTTCATTACGTTATAAGTAACTCCGACAATGGTGATTATTTCAACGGTATTTTATCAAACACACCTAGTTGGGGGTTAAGGAGACGGTTGATCTTACCGACCCCGATGTAGAACTTCAGATGCCATTTTAAGTCAAATGTTAAGCATCACAAAATGGCTTTAAAAAAAAGTTAATGGTTCAACGCATAAAAAAAATATAGAAAAATGTCCAAAATACTTTTACCTAATTAGTTTATTACAACAAAACTAAAAATACATTTTATCAAAATCAACCTATGAAAACAAGATTCTTACGCTTCTAAGGCTAAAATAGGTACAATTCTAGTTTGATTCTAATTCCAATTTATTCGTGGCCTCCGTAGTATAATAGACTCCAGATACGGCTGTTCTAAGTTCCGGTTTCCGGGCGATCTTTTAGCAGAACTTTGGCCCTGCAATTTGCTTATTGCAACAACAATAAAGTTCTGCATAAAATAGCGTGACTGACTGAGTGTCCCCAAGGACTCTATAACAGTCGCGGGTGGAGGTAGGATCGATCCCTCAGACCTTTTTTATGCTTTTTGTGAGATTCTGACCGTACTTACTACAGTGAAAGCCTCACCCTTTCCCTAGACTGTTTTTGAAGACTGTTTAGCCTTTTTCAGTCCAGCACAACTCTTATTGATTTTTTAAAGCTGATCCGCGAAATTTAATAGATTCCGTTTTAAAGCTTATTCTGACCGTACTGTTGTATTTGTACAATACAAATTAATCTTCTTCTTCTTCTTCATCAGCCATTGTTCGTCCACTGCTGGACATAGGCCTCCCCCATATTGGTCCACTGCTTTCTGTCCTGGGCCTCGAGCTGCCATCTGGATCCTGCAGTACTTTTTAAGTCATCTGTCCATCTTCTTGGTGGTCTTCCTACAGGTCTCCTTGCAGCTCTAGGTCTCCAGTTCAGCAGGCGCTTCGTCCATCGGTCCTCATTCTGGCGTGCCACATGTCCAGCCCATGTCCACTTCAGCTGGGAGATAGCTTTTATGACGTCTTTGACTCTAGTCCGTCTTCTTATCTCTCCTCGTTAGTGACATGGTCTCTTAAACTGATGCCGAATACAAATTAATATTGTTCAGTAAAATGATTTTTGAAAAGACGGATGAAGTCCAGCATAGGGGCCGCTATCTCAAGCCATGTGTGATGGAGCCTCTAGAAAGTCAGTAATGTCTTTTTAACATCTCGCCCCCACTATTCTGTCCCGTCCCCTATATCCTGCGTTTAATGTAAACATCGATAAGACGGTTAAATTATGCACATAACTAAATAAAAAAACTAAAACATGATGCACACGTTATTTTCGATATTGTTAACGGGGGAGAAGTCGAAAACGCATTTTAATTCATATCGCATGACGAGTACTCGATTACACTAAATTATATTTTAAATTAAGGCAAGACGGTCACTCTTACGCTTCAGCGGCAGTCCAAGGCTGTCACACGTGAAATATTAATGTGAAAATCATATATAAATAAATATTTCATGTTGACTCCCACGGGAATGGAACCCACGACCCCGTACATGGTAATCCAACGCGCTATCCAATACACCACGAGAAGGACATTCTAATCAAGCTATATTTAATAAGATATAAATACTACCAATTTTTTACTTTCAATACACTTTTCAAATTTAATCAAATTTTTTGAAAAAATCGGTAGAGTTGTGCTGGACTTAAAAAAGTCTCAATGGTCTTTAAAACAGTCTAGGGAAAGGGTGGGGCTTTCATTGCAGTATGACAGTTGTCATTCTAATCAAGATATATTTAATACGGTAAAGATACTATTACAAACTGTTCACTTTGGCAATCAAACGACCCAGCCTATAACGGATTAATAAAAAATGAATTATATTTTAGCTATAGCAGTAAGCTAAAGGTGCAGCCAGTTGTACAAAGTAAGCACCATATGTCTTCCTTAGTAATTACTGGGGCAAGATGTTGCTGCAGACAGATCGTTGGCTTCTTGATAAGCCGACAACCATTGGTGTCAGGACGCTGTTGTTTACTTCATTTTAGTCAATTTTATATTAGAAATCTAACACCAATCGAAGGGGTGAATAGGCAGGTAGTTGTAGATCAGATAATCGGCTTGTAAAACCAAAATATTCTGTTTCAAATCGTGGGACATGCTATTTATGGCTTTCAACTGTTTATAATTTGTTTTAAGATTTTGAGGGAAATGGATATTCATGTATTTTTCAACTGGCGTTTTGTAAAATTTTTTTGTACAGGGTGGCCAGTTCCTTGAGGCAAAAAAATATTCACGAGAAAGAACACTTCACTCAAGAGCAACGAAATGAGACACCGTTGAACAAAAATTTGAACCTTATCAATAATGCCCTTACAAGGCGAAACAATTGTCACTAACTTAATAATAAAATCACGGAGAACCAAAAAAATCGTTTTTTTGATTTTAACATAAGATAAGATATCATGGAGTTCTACAAAATCTTCATGCCATATCAATATAATTTTAGCCAATAAAAATTTGAACCGTTTCTAAAAAAATAATTATTAATCATAATAAAAATATACAGTAATATAAAATAAAATATACAAAAAAAAAGACGATTCAAACACGCATCTGGTCGATATCTAAAATGTGTTAATCGTTAGCGTTAATGCTCTAATGTTAAATTCCAGGTTATCTGTGCTTGAGCTACTGGAGGAATACGTTTGGAAAAAATCATTGGCTAATGCGAGTCACGCTGGAGAGGTATGCCCTAGGTAGGCTATTGAAGAAAAAATTGAAGGGAATCACCCTCGTTTCTCAACCTCCCCATCACCTCCCATCTCCTGTTCCGAGCAGGGACGGAGACTCCCGAACATAGCCGAACTATCTCACGGACTAATGGTAGCCGACCCCTGGAAATGTTAGCCTCGTGCCCCTAGCACCTGCCGTTCCCCTTTCTCTCTGCTCCTCCGTCTTATCCTTGATCTCCAACACACTGCCCTCCGATCTCCACATCACCTCTCATCTCCTGTTCCGAGGAGGGACGGAGACTCCCGAACATAGCCGATCTATCGACGGAAAAAAATGTTCATACCTATTTCAACTAGGTATATGAAGATGTAGATACAAAAACATTCACCAGAAAGTGGGTTTATGGACCTTTGTTTTTTTTTGAGTCCTGGGCAGCTGACCGTCGCGCGTCGGCAGGAAGGTTACCTCAGAACTACGGAAGTAGACATAAACTGCCTGTCGATCGCTCAGCCTAGAGGTTATTTGTGGAATCTATTTGCTCCATGGGAAGTGGAAAAGAATTGGTGATGATGATGACTACTAATAGGTACACTGACCGCGGATGCACGGGTGGATGTCTGGGATGAGGGGCCTGGCGAGGCGGGATACCAATCTCCACACAGGTGGTAGTAATTACTAATAAATAATGATCAAGGTAGAAACTAACATACCCTACTACTGTTAATTTGGGCCGACTCTGGTTGATTTGGGTGATGGAAGCAATGAAAATTATAATACATAAGCCGAGACAGTGGTAGGGGCAATGAAAGCATTTGTTCGCGTACATAACGTAAATTCATCCGTATTTTTATCACACTAACAACCTTAAAATCGCGGTTTAGCTTGTTGAAAAAAATCGTAGAGTTGGCTGACTAAAGCAGTCTAGGGAAAGGGTGGGGCTTTCATTGTCAATAGGTACATGGAGTAACAAAACTCGAAGTACAACCCGAAAACTTGTGAATCTACATCATATTTAGAGTCGAGTGTGTAATATGACTTTTTAATCTATATTATTACTATATTTTCTTCCTTCTCGTAAAAGCTTTCAATAGTACCTACCTACCACAGATTAAGTATATTTGCACAAATTCTAATTAATTATAGATACCTACCATTACTTTGACTAAATAAATTATATTTAATAACAATTTGCCAAAATTTATTTTTTTTAAAAAACAATTTCCTCGAAAACTATGGGTCAAATAAAAAACAATCTACAAAATTGACTCCAAATATGACGTAGATTGTTATCAAATGTCGTTTATTTAGTCAAATTAATACTATTCATAAAGAATACAAAATGAAAACCAGCATTTTAATAAGAATTTGTGCAATTTTACTTAATCTGGTACTTTTGAAATGGCCTTTTTTTAAATTATTACATTTATTTAGTTATACACCGTGTCCCACGATGAGACCGCGAAACTCCGGAGGGTGATTGTTCATGGTATTCTGAGAAAAAAAATCCTTATAAAGTTTTTTGATCCGGGCATTTTTAATAATTAATTTAAAAAAAGTATTAATAAAAAGCGACTATGTAATACTGGCTTCTGTTTGAAATGCTAGCGGTGGCGGGTGGCGGTGGGCGGGGAGGAGTGGGGGTCCGCTCTGGTCACGGAACATTCAAATTCAAATTCGAATTTCATATCTGAAATTGGTGCAGGTCACGTGGTGTGTTAGCCAGTTCAAAAATGGACGGTATTACACGCGTGAATTTTTATTCATATTTTAATCATTTTTTTAAGAAATTAGAATTGAGTTTTTTTTGAAAAAATTTATTAAGATTTTTTTTTCTCAGAATATCATGAATAATCACCCTCTGGAGTTTCGCGGTCTCATCGTGGGAAACGGTGTATATAAACTTACATAGTTTGTGGAATCCATATGCTCCATATAGGGAGCGGATATGGTATGATGATGATAATGGTGACTTATGAAAGCTATTATGAGAAGCAGAAAAAAAAAAAATTCAACCTTGATTCAAAAGTCATTGAACATTCGACTCCAAATATGATGTAGATTCACCAGTTTTCGGGTTGTACTACGAGTTTTGTTACTCCATGTATAATACGATAACTTCAAAAATACGTATTAACCGTACTCGAGATAAAGGGCCAACTCGCTGTGTTTATAAATATATATCTCTTAAAGTATGGCGCGTGCCACGAGCGCCACCTGTGCCCCCCCCCCCCCCCCCGTCCCCCCCCCGCCTCGCCCCAACACGCTTCCCCACCTCCCCCCGTCTCTCTCGTCAGGACCAGGTACCGAAGTCTAACGGAAGAAAGCGATCGGCATCCGACACCTGCCCTGGGCGAAAGACGTTACACAGCATATGTCTTGGACATTGGTCGCAAACTGTTTTTGAAGTGAAAACTTCTTTAGAATCGTTGGGAGTGATTTGAAAACTTATGAAACGAAAAAACCACTAAAAAGAGACAAACATATTAGAAGAGCGACGGAAGAGAGGGGATCTAATTGAAACTTACAAGATAATAAACGATTACTATGACTGTCCCTTGCACGAGATGTATAAACTGAATCCCAACACCAATCTACGGGGCCACAACTGGAAGCTCTATCGTCCCCAATTCCGCCTCAACCCTAAGAAAAACTTCCTTCCTAGTAGGGTGGTTTCAGACTGGAACAAGTTGCCAAGCCTAGTTGTTCACTCCGCTACGGTCAACCAGTTCAAGAACCGTTTAGATGCAGAAGGCAGACAAGAAGCAGTACAAGAGATATAGGCGCACCAGCAAAAGCTGCCTGCCTATTATTATATAATAATAATAATAAATATCTATGGGATTTAGCCTGCGAGAGAATGAGGTAGAACACAGCTTCCGCCGGCTGGCAGTAGCTCCATCTACCTCATCAGATACATCTACCAGTAGATCGCCGGCCACCCCTATACTTTTATAATAATGTGGAGGTCTTAGGCTATAAAACAGAATTTGTTCTATTCATATATCTGAAGAGGTAGATTCGACTCCCAAAATTTTGTACCAAACCAAGGGAGAAGGCGCCTTGACGCGGTATTTTTCACAGACATATTGATAAAATCGAAACAAATACTTTTGTCTCATACTTTAGTTATCATAAGCCGCTCGATCACTTGTAGAAATTGGAGACATGGAAAAAAAAATATCAACTGGGTACCAATATTTATAATAAATAAATCCTATAATTATCCCACTCCTGATACTGCATTTATCTCATTTTCTCTCAGCTTAGTTTTTTAAGGTTTCACTTCTACCTGGTGTGAACTGCACACATATATATTTTTTTTAATGCCGCACCAACTTTGAAATATACAACTTTTCCTTTTCCGCACCTAATGATGCATAGGGCACTGCATTCAAGATCAGTGAATATTTTATTTGGTCCGCCTCGTAGCACAGTGGTAGGGATTCCTCCGATTCCCGTAGGGAGTCAACATGAAAATTTTATTTACATGTGGTTTACATATTAATATTTCATGTGTGATACCTTGGACTGGTACTGAAGCGTAAGACTGATCATCTTACCTACATGTAATAAAATTATCAAGATACACTGCAATTGGTGACCAATGTACCGCACCCAATGGTGCATAGGGCACTGCATCGTACACCAAGATCAGTGTATCTGGATCATTTTATTACATGAAGGTAAGATGATAATATGTTTTATTATCAGGTAACTCCTTTGTCGTTATGATTCATTTTCCTTTGATGAATGTAAGCGTCTCGGTTTATTATTCCTCCATTTTAATATAATTTTTTTTATTTTATTTTGTTACGGAACAATAACAGACAAAAGGATACTAAATATAATACAAAAAAAAAGATAAAAATATAACTAGGTAGACCGATTGCCCTTTAAAATTGTTCACATCGTGCTTAATCGAATGACCAAAACATAATGTTTATGAAAATGTGACATACACACAATGCTTAAGTAAATATAACACACATATAAAAGCAAAAGTGATCACAAATATCTCAAGGAAAACCTTCTCTTGAACCCATCTACGGAGCTTCCGAAGATGTCCCATCTGTACCTTCAGTGCTGTCCCTGTGTATTACATTGTACTCTCTGCACATACGAGAGAGAGAGGATTGTAATACCCTGTATTGGAGGAAAAGCGCTCAACTCTGAAAATGGGATTACGCAGTCGTAAATTGGCACGCAGGCCGATTTCGCTTATTAGCGTTGTGTCAAGGTGACTATTTATAATTTTATGCAAGCAAGTGAGATCGATTACTTTTCTCCTTTTTCTAAAAACTGTCCAGTTTAAAGAAATGTAATCGATCTTTATAGTTGTGTAATCTGCGACTCACTCCAGTAGCTCAATCACAGATAACTATCGACGTAGTTAAAAACGTGCTAACCACGTGCTAACGCTAACGATTTGACCGATCACAATGACATTCGTTCAATACCGCGATCGCCGAGCCGAGCATTGCCGATCTGAGCCGAGCGGAGCCGATGCACGCGATATCGCGGCCGTACGTCAAACGTCAAATCATCGCGCTTGTCGGATTTTTTTTATTATGTCGACTGCTTTTCTCAATATTTGGCTTGCCGAAAACCGGCTAAATGAAATACGGCACTCGAGAAAGATTGAATGAAGATATATGTGCGAATAAGATATATCTCTCGGGAAATGGCTCGCGACTAGAAGCGCTCGGTTAATAAACCCGATCGATAACTTTTAACGCGTGTTCCATTGTGATCGCGAAAACGTTAAACATCCATGGGTAAGAAATCGTTATCACGTCGCTTATTACCGAGTCGGTAGTGATCTGTGATCGAGCAACAGATCTATAGGCAAGAGCTCTTAAGAATTTGGCTTGTATCGATTCGATTTTATCTATGTAAACAGATCATACGAATAAACTTGTTTCAGCCAATGGTTGCCTACACCTTATTGATTACCCACTGATAAAACGTCCAAAGTCAACCGCTTTCGTTACAATTACGATGTTTTTATGTCAAATAAAGAATACTTGTTTTTTTATTGTAGGTGCTCACCCTACCCTATATTATATTCTCAATTACTTGGGCTGCCTATCTGCTGTTAGAATCAAATTACCTACCTACTTGTAAGGAACACAGAGGCGAGGCAACGGACGCAGCAACCTTTGGTATCTACTGGTCAGATGTCTTTGGTGTCGAGAACCTTAAGAACATACTCAACCACGAGACTCGCGACCGCTTCCCATACAAACGTATTCGTTTTTTCCCTGGAATTTAACATTAGACCAATGGTTCTTACACACATTTTAGATATCGAGCAGATGCATGTTTGCATTGTCTTATTTTTTAAATATTTGATTTGTTAAAGGAGATAAATAAAGCATCAAAAAATTAAGACGATAGAAACACGTGTCTAATCGATATCTAAAATGTGTGAAAAAATCATTGCTCTAAAGTTAAATTCCATGGAGAAAATCGAGGAATACGTTTGTACGGAAAGCAGCCGCTAGTCACGTGGTGGATGGAGTATGCTCCTAACTGTGCTTGCCTATTACACAAGGCATCAGGTTATCAATCCGTTAACAATCCGTCGGCAGTTTGCGTCAGAGCTGCGGGACGTGGACCTGACTTGGGAGGATGCACGGGCTAGAAGTGCCTATGTCAAAAAAGTGCATTGTTCAGGAGAGGTAATTGATTGTTTCTTATAAACAATATGTGTTAATTACTTTTAACATAATATACCTATACATTATGACTCTTTCCCCTCCTCACATTACAGTGGCTGACATAGGCACACATAGCATTAAAATAATGGTAATTTATGAGTGGTTTCTGATACCTAACTCTTTTTGACCCAAATCTGACATAGGCATTTCTAGCATTAACCCCCAGATTTAGTCCAACTAAAAAAATGTATGTTTTCACAGCTTCTAGAGGCAAACATTTTCACCTTCTGCATAGGAGCATTCTTAGACGAAATTTTAGTTTATGTAATTAGCCGTCCTTTAGTGATCGGACGCCAGAATCGTATAAAAAAAACAGACAACTTTGAATAATTCGTTTTGTTTTCGTTTTATTTACTAACTTTTTTACTGTAGTTACGTAATTAAGATGCAGGTAGCGGGAAGATGCTCAGGGTTAATAGCCAGGTAAAGTTAGTTCCTTTTAAGGGCCGGATATGCAGGCTGGGGGTGGATAAAAGGCCCTTACAGGGGTCAGAGACCCTAAAAAGGACCTGCATAATAATATAGGTATTATAGTCTTGTCATAACGAAGCCGCTTCCTTATTGATAGAAAATATTATTTATCAGAAATAAATTGTTTTGTGATAAAATATATTATCACAAAAGCCGAAAGACAAGTCCAATTTTTTTTATTGAAAAATTAACTGAATGTGTAAAGTGCTTATTCAGTAACGGGTATTTAACAAAGCTAAGATGCTGGTCTCTCGACAGTAAGGTTCCGGGTTCGACTGCCGGTAAGATCACAAAACTAAAAAATTATTTTGTTGTTGTTCCCTGTGTTTTAAGACCTCTTGGCCAGTTAAGGTAACCTATTGGTGCATAGGGCACTGCACTGGTAAACCAAGTGCAGTGAACCTTGATAATTTATGACTTTAAAAAAAAAATTTAAGATGATCAGTCTTACGCTTCAGTTGCAGTCAATGTTTAACTGGAAATTTTGAGTATTTTCAATTTACCACAAAAAACTGGGGGCCGCAGAGTTTTTTTCCACCAGTTAAAGCTCTTGTCGTAATGCGAAAATTTAGTATGGAGAAAAATGAGTGATGTTTTAGCGAATATTTTGCATAGAAAAACTTTTGGTGGGAAAAAAAGCACTCAATAGCGCGATACTGAGCCACCGCAAAAAATCTATAGTAAAAAAAAGTCGGAACGGAAGTGTGAATAAATAAAAATAAATAAAAAATTAAAGTACTGTAAGTACTGTCAAAAATATTGAATGAGAAAAAAAGCTAAAAAATATTCAACATTTCATCCCAAGACGGGAGTAGGTATATATTACATTTTATATCTGGATGATTCTCGATTCGTAACGTATATATACAAATCAAAAATGTTACCTGGTGTGGATATTCGCTAATAAGCGGAATGGGGAATGTTGTAGTACATAAAGTGGCCACTTAACCCAGCCAATGACAGGTCATAAGCCCTGTAAACGCTCGAATATCCATCTTCCTGAATCTGAAAAAAATCTACCTCATCTCTGTAGGGATATAAAATGTAATAAAAATATTCCTTTATTGTATGAACATTTCAGTCTGAAAATGACAGTTTTATATATTAATAATTTAATCATGGAATTCCACCAAGTGATGTCATTTAAAAATATAGTAACCTAGTAACCTAGCAACGCTGCAACGGTTGCCATGGGAACATAAAATTGTTTACGTCGCCAAGTTTTTGTATGGGCAGTGTCCTAATGCTGTTTCTTTTAATTCTATATTCTTTGGTCCAGACTTTCATATATATAGGGATTTAAACCAAATTAAACCCATCGCGTCACCTATCAGAAAAGGCAGAACAACGTCTGCTGGAGCTCAATCACAGATAACTATCGACGTAGTTAAAAACGTGCTAATCACGTGCTAACGCTAACCATTTGACCGATCACAATGAACATACGTTCATACCACGTTCGCGTTGCCGAGCACCATAGATGATAATAAATATATCGCGGCTAAACGTCAAACCAAGAAAGTCAACGCGCGTGTCGGATTGTTTATTATGTCGACTGCTTTTCTCAATATTTGGCTTGCCGAACGCCGGCTAAATGCAATACGGCACTCGAGAAAGATTGAAAGAAGATATGTGCGAAGAAGATATATCTCGGGAAATGGCTCGCGACTTGATGCGCTCGTTTAATAATCCCGATCGATAACTTTTAACGCGTGTTCAATTATTGTGATCGCGAAAACGTTAAACATCCATGGTAAGAAATCGTTATCACGTCGCTTATTACCGCGTCGATAGTGATCTGTGATCGAGCAACAGGTTTAGCTAGCTTCGATTCAAAAGGTTCCATCCGTCATTGATGAAATGTACCTCATTGTTTTAGATCATTTTATATGCTTTTATCGGTTGAAAATACATTATGTATTGTTTCACTTGTGACGTATCGAAATGATAATTTATCTAGCGTGGTCGAGTGGTCAAAGGTCACCACTCACAATCACGAGACCCCGGGTTCAGATCCCATTGAAATAATTGAATATATAAATATTAATCCAGCACATCAATCTGGAATAATATCCGGGCAGATTAATTGAATTCTCATAAGGTTGGATTTAAATATTTAAGTCTTTATATGTAACAAAACTCATGGTACAACCCGAAATCTGGTGAATCTACATCATATTTGGAGTCGAATGTGTAATATTATGGCTTTTGAATCTAGGTTGAAAAATTAAAATTTTCTTTTTTTTAAACTTTTTTTTTTTTTTTTTCGGAATTGTTGGGAATCGAACCCATGAATCATGCATGGTTGCCCAACACGTTAACCACTATACCTCGAGGTACCAATCCAGTTTGCAGTGCTATAGGCAGTATTAGTGTTTAGGCACATAGAAACGAAGAGGTTTAGAGTACAACTTTTACACGAAAATGGCGCTTCATAAGTAATCAAACTACAAAACGTAATTAACAATATTTTTTTAAAATGTTTCCGTTACAAATTCAGATTCCCTACAGGAATTATTCAAATTGAGATATTTAAAAACGGAAAGGGTTCAAATTTCAAATGTCGAACGTATTCTTTATGGAATCCGTTCCTAATTTGAATATTTAAAATGCAAAAAGAACAGATAATACGAATAATAATGTCCTGCTCGACCTTTTCTTGTGGATAATTGGTTTGGGAAACGTCAGCGACATTATTTTTGTAGAAAAAAAAAAAGTTTTTAAGGTTTTTTTTTTAATTCTGAGACTTCGCACCTTTTACCCGAAAAGAGCAGGAAATACCGTTTTTTTAATACTAACTTCATTAATATTTATTTTATTTATTAATGTTGTAATTATTTGATATGAACCTTTTCATATTACCCTAGGAGATAGGAGATTAGAAAATCGTCTCCCTAATGAATTAAGTGACATTTAGGAAAATAATAGGTACACAAAACAATATTAGATTTCATCCGGGGGACGGTTGTCCCAGGGGATCAAAACTCCGTTATGAAATAGGCGCAATCAATTTAGGGGATGAAGACTTTATTTTGCAATTTTATTCATTTGGTATCAACAACTGTTTATTGTTTATAGTCGAGTAAATATAAGGTTAAAGATACTTCAGTAAATTGGTTTTTAGATAATAGTGTTGCTATTTTACTGAAAATTGTGATTTTGTATTTTTTATGGGAGTATGATCCTGAGAAATCTCTAAATATGAGTTTTCGCAATTTCACGCTAAGAAGAATTTTTTTTAAAAAAGTAAAAATTAATATTTATATCCAAGGTACAGAAGAAATCCCGTAAAATAATTTTTCTCTCAAATTGTTTAAAACGAGACGAAAATCACACTTGGGGATATTTTAAATATTCAATATTTGCTCTATATTTATTTTTTTCCGGGGATTTATCAGGCGAGATTTAAGAGCACACTTCACCACGTGAGTCGCGGCCGCTTCCCTTACAAACGCATTCCTCGATTATCTCCCTGAAATTTAACATTAGAGCAAAGATTTTTTCACATATTTTAGATATCGACCAGATGCGTATTTGCATCGTCTTACTTTTTTAATATTTTATTTGTTAAAGGAGATATCTAAATGATTTAAAAAATAAGACGATACAAACACGCATTCGGTCGATATCTAAAATGTGTGAAAAAATCATTGCTGTAATTTTAAATTACGGGGAGAAAATCGAGGAATACGTTTGCTTGGGAAAGCGGCCGTAAGTCAGGTAGTGGAGTATGCTCTTAAGGACTTTCGCCTTCGAGAATCGCAAACATCCTAAACTAAGGATTAGAACACAGTTACAGAATTGCGTTTCACATCCCGAACTTTAAAGACACCTCAATTTATAAAGGTACTTGTGGAGGCTGTTAAAAATAATCTTAGTACCTTCTAGACTTCTGACCTCCTGGTAGGAATACAAGAAAACAGTGAAAGCGATGGCGCATTACCGGGAGGAATGGAGGTGGTTGCAGTTACATTCTCAGCAGTACGAATAAGAAGAAGAAGAGTCTTAAAATATTCCCACAGTCGCGAAGATCTCGTCTAGGACAATGGGCGAATGATTAATGGCGCCCTAATCTGTCCGAGGCTACCAGGAGCACAGAGGAGATAGGAGTGCAGTGCGCGGTCACACATTGTCAAACGCCAGACAATGCGCCAGGCACCAGCATCCCGGAACTAGGGGACACCTCATCTCACTTCTGACCCCCTGGTCGGAAAACAGGTTTTTAACCTGACGAAGGGTTGGGTGGGGTGAACGAAAGTACCAACTAATATTAAATTTAGAACACGTCTAAATGAATAAATAAAATACTTTACTAGGAAACTTCCTTAGGTACTTTTGCCATAGGTAGATAATATTCCAGATTTGTGAGGAAGTATTTTGGACAACGTACAACATCCTCAAAATATTAATTCATAGATACATTTCTAAATTTGTATTTTATTTTAAGTTAAATCCTTAATACTGCTACTACTTCCCCTTATCCGCACCCAATGGTGCATAGGGCACTGCATTGATAGACCAAGTGCAGCCAATGTTGATATTTTTGTAACATGAAGAAAAGATGAATCCTTAATAGCTATAATTATCCAACATTTTGGGGTGTGTTCAAATACTTGTACACAAATCTGGATTTATCTCAAGACGGGAGTAGGAATATATTTCATTTTATATCCCTACAGAGATGAGGTAGAATTTTTTCAAATTCAGGAATATGGATATTCGAATTCCAGATTTGTGTACAATTATTTGAACACGCCCAAAATGTTGTATAAAATTCCTGGTCTAAATATAAGTAAAATAAATTGCAGAGTCATCTGCAGGCGATTACTAGTAATTAATTTAACTCGTTAGAAGAGTTTTAATTACAAAAATAAAGTGATTTGCTAATAAATACTTACCTTCAATATCAATGCATAGATGGAGCTTTCAACTCGCTGGTGGATGATTCTCGATTCGTAACATATATACAAAATCAAAAATGTTGCCTGGTGTGGATATTCGCTAATAAGCGGAATGGGGAATGTTGTAGTGCATAAAGTGGCCACCTAACCCAGCCAATGACAGGTCATAAGCCCTGTAAACGCTCGAATATCCATATTCCTGAATTTTAAAAAACTCTACCTCATCTATGTAGGGATATAAAAAAATGCTATTATTATCAGGTATCATTTTAAATCCTTAATATTTTCGTCTTCCCACACGTTTAGACTTTAAAAAAAAAATTTCACCCAAAAAAGTAATTATATTTTACACATTTTATTTTTTATATTTACAATAATTGATGTTTTAATATGGCGACATTAATTTCTGTCAAATTTAACCCGCTGTACCCGACAACACAATGGCCAAACCGGTTATGGACAACAGGCGAGAGGTATAGCCACTTCCTCTACAGAGGAGGGCGGGAAGTGGCCAGGGTCAGGAAACCAGGGTACCAGGGAAGCAGGAAGACCTAGGAGTCGCCCGTCGCGGGACAAAGGGATGTTTACCTAAGCCAGATGTAATTATGATTAATGGCCACAGACCATTGTGCCGTGATAAGGGTTGAAATACGTTGCGATTTGCATATTTGCAAACGGTCATTTTAGCAACTTTTGAGAATAGAACTTATAATAGGTGTGATTTGATAAAAGATTTCTGGTTGACTAAAGATTAGATCTTACATTTGATTTATTTAATAATAAACGAACTTATCGAAGGAAGCAAAATTGGCAGTACACAACGGAGTTCTGGTACCAACCCTTATGTACGGTAGTGAAGCGTAGTGTTGGAAAAAGAAGGATGAAAGTAGACTGAATGCTGTTGAAATGCGATCTCTCAGGCGAATGTGTGGTAAAACTATGTACGATAGGTGTGTACAAATGTCGAAATTGGAGCAGAGTGCAAGGCTGAGATAAGCATTATCGACAAAATTAAAGGGCTTTTACGATGATTTGGTCGTGTGGAGCGAATGAGTGATGAAAGAACGGCTAAAAGAAGTTTTGATGCAAGTGTGCCTGGATGTAGAATCCGAGAAAGGCAGAGAAAGACATGGCATGACCAAGTACGACAAGTACCTACTTGAAAGTGGACATGTGAAAAGTCGGAATAATCGGCGTATGTGCATGAGAAGATGTATGAATGTAGAGGAAGCAAAGGAAGTATGTCAGGACAGAGTGGTATGGCGTTCTATCCTCTCTGCCTACCCCTTCGGGAAAATGGCGTGATGGTTAGTTAGTTAGATAAACAAACACTCACAAAACCGAAGGTTTTATCAGTCTTTCGTTAATCGGTTGAATATGATCAGACCCACGCTTCAGTAGGTACCAGTCCAAGGTATCACACATATGATTTTTTAATCTTTTAAAAATGTTTGCATTTCTTTTTCACTAAGTCTAGTGACCTCTCACTACTTCCCACTTCTGTCCTTTGTAAGCCCCTTTCCCAATCAACCCCTAGATTTGTTTATCTACAAGTATACATTTAACCCCCTCCGACAATGATAACCCTTCAATGATTACTAATCTGCAACTGTAGATATCGGAAACCCCAAGCTAATAACTGGTACCAACTTATCTTATAACATGTAACAATATACCTACTTTATAGCTATTTCAAAGGGTTAAGAGACATGTTTCGTTAGCCATAGAGAGGATTAAGTATCATAATAATTTAATTGAATGTGCTGTAATTTGTGATTTGTCCGCCTCGTAGCACAGTGGTAGCGCATTTGGCTACCGTGCATGAGGCCACGGGTTCGATTCCCATAGGGGGTGAAAATGAAATATTTATTTACATGTGATTTTCATATTCATATTTCATGTGTGATACCTTAGACCGGTACTGAAGCGTAAGAGTTAACTCCCCCCCTTCATGTAATAAAATGATCAAGATACACTGCGCTTGGTGTACGGATGCAGTGCCCTATGCACCATTGGGTGCGGATAAGAGAAAGTAGTTGTAGTATCTAGTGCTGAGGGGGGATAAAGAAACCACCATCCACCCGCAGCCCCGGAGGACTCTCTTTCAGCTGATCATAGAGGAAAAATAGTTGTGGCAGTGCTGTAATTAACATCAAATCCGATTAACATAAGCGTTTTTACGTCTCGTAGTATAGCGGTAGCGCGCTTGGCTACCGTGCGCGGTCGCGGGTCCAATTTCGATTCCGAATATAAAATGCGATTTTTCACATAAATTAAACTGAAAATTATAATAACGTAATAAAAATAATAAATATTCACTGCATTTGGTGTACCAATGCAGTGCCCTATGCACCATTGGGTGATAAGGGAAAGTAGTAGTAGCAGTCTTATTATCAGGAGCACAGAAAAACAAAGAGGTCGTGTCTCACACTTCGATCAGCTACATCTACAGCTATAGGCAGGGTTTTAGTACCGATCCGTAATCAGCGCACAAAATTTGGAGAGCGCGCTTTTGCGGTAGCGGGCCCTGTGGCTTGGAATGCTCTCCCACCAGAAGCGCGCAACTGTGAGAGTGAAGTGATGTTTTGAAAGAAACTTAAGACCTAAATCTTTTAATTAATTTTGATAATGGTATTTTCTACTCAGAAATTGAGTTTTCACTCACTTTAAATTTCCCGAGCCGTTAAATTCAATATTTAAAGCGCCCTTGAGGTATATTTATCCAAAATGGCGCTATATAAATTATCCATAATAATAATAATAATTAGACAATCGCGTTTTACATGGTTTTAACATATTCCTTTTTGGTTGACGGTTGACGGTGTCAATATAATTAGTGACCGACTGTCGGCGATCCAAATACCGCGTTGTGTGACCCTCGCTGACCGGCTACTGTCCAGGGAGTAGAGAGCACAGTCTGCACGCCGCGCCAGGTATGCGGTGCCCGGCGGTAGGTAGGAGGCGGTAGGTGATCCACCTGTCTGGCGCAGATGTGGGAGCACCTGCGCGCGTGCCGGCGAGATGAGATGACGGCGCGCGGCGGTGGACCCGCGAGTTACCAACAGCTGACTCGAGTATTAATAAGGTGAATTTATCCAACTACCTCTTCCAAAACCTGCATTATGACTTCATTTCATATGAATGCGTGCATGATTTGAATTATTGTGTAATGCCCGCTTTATATGGGACAGTTTCTTGTTCAGAAAACTACACAGTTTCTTGTTCAGAAAACACAGTGTGCAGTCTGTCAAACTTCTGTCAAAAGACACGCTAAATATGTGTATTTTTGAAACGCGATTGTAAGTTATTATCGTATGTTTGCTCTCAGGAAATTGTATATTTAGCTAATAATGTAAATATGTTATTGGTTTTTTACGTATTTAAAAGCATACAATAAACCAATGTCTACTTAAACGTTTACATAAAAAAACATTGACTGTCATGTCAGCTTAAATCTGACACTAGCACACAGTTTTTCATGCAGTTTTAGCTTTATACGGGACCGTTTTCAGACTGCACAGAAAACTGTGTAGTAAACTGTCCCATATATAGCGGGCTTAATACAAGGGCATCAGGTTCTCGGCGTCCTGGTCGTCCACTGTTGACAATTCGTCGGCAGTTTGCGTCAGAGACGCGGGAAGTGGACTTGACTTGGCAGGATGCACGGGAGCTGGCAGCCGATCGCTTGGCCTGGAGGCAATTTGTGGATTCCATATGCTCCACATAGGTAGCGAATATGGTATGAAGAAGAAGAAGAAGAAGATTTTTTCCAGTTTGTTGTCATAAATTTAGTTGCCTATTTTTCTTATTTGTCCGTCACATAGCATAGTGGTGGCGCATTTAGCTACCGTGCATGTGGTCGCGGGTTCGATTCCCGAAGGGGTCAACATGAAATATTTATTTACGTGTGATTTTCATATTCATATTTCATGACTGGTACCGAAACGTAAGGCTGATCATCTTACCTTCATGTAATAAATTGATCAAGAATCACTGCACTTGGTATACCGATGCAGTCCAAGGTATCACACATGAAATATTAATATGAAAATCACAATAAATATTTCATTTTGACCCTCTACAGAAATAAAAAGAAACCTCATGCACAGTAGCCAAATGCGTTACCACTGTGCCACTAACTAAGATTATGTTTCTGTAAAATAATGGCAATACTGCAGCGAATAGTTCATGTGTCTCTTTAAAATGCGTTACACACCACTATGCCTTGCTATTCTAACTAAGATTCGCTCCACTTTCTCTGTAGAAGAATAAATGGGAATTACCTACTATATTTTTCAGCCGAAAAAAAAGGTTGTAACATTTTATCATGTGTCTCTTATACTGAAAACAAAAAAATTTTTTACACACTGAGCTTATAAAAACGGGTTAAAATATCGCAAACTTGCTTTAAAGACAATCTAAAAGGGTGATTTAAAATAAAATCATACCACTGTGTAAAAAAAACTCGATGTAATTTTGAAGAAAAATAGGGAATTTCCCTATATATTTTTTGAATTCCGAATAAAAAATTTTAATGAGCATTTGAAACATTTATCTGAAAAAATTAAAAATACTAATTCGAAAGATTTTCGGTTAAAAAAAATTTCAAAACTTGGAGTAACTAATGAATCACGCCATTTATCCCCGAAGGGGTAGGGGCAGAGAGTTTTAACGCCACACCACTCTGTCCTGGCATAATTTCTCTTGCTTCCTCCACATTCATACATCTTCTAAATGCACGCATCAGTCGATTATTCCGACTTTATACATGCCCACTTTCAAGCACTTGTTTTACTTGATTGTATGCCATGTCTTTCTCGGCCTTTATCGACTTCTACATCCAGGCAGAGTAGCATCATATATTTTTTTAGCCGTTCTTTCATCATTATTCGCTTTTAAAAACATGACCGAACCAACGTAAAAGACCTTTCTTAATTTTGTAGATAATGCTTATCTCAGGCTTGCCTTCTGCTTACTAATTTCAACATTAGTGCACCTATCATACATATTTTACCACACATTTCTTCGCCTGAGAGATCGCATTTCAATTCAATTTACTTTCATCCTAATTTTTTTCCAACTCCATGCTTCGACTGAGCTTATCCAAACTGAGCTTATATAAAAAACGGGTTGACCGCAAACGGGTGGCTTTTAAAGCACCGTCTCCCAAACGCACAAAAAGCGTCATACTGAATTAAATATACAGGTGTAACAAAACTCGGATGTACAATTGGGAAACCAGTGAATCAACATCAATATTTGGAAGTCGATTTTGAAGAAAAAAAATTTTATTTTTGACACATAGTTTTCGAGAAAATTGAGTACGAAGTTGATTTTTTTTTCAAATTGTTATCAATTATCATGTATTTAGTCAAATTAATTGTGCCCATGAAGAAAACCAAATTTAAAAACGAGATTTTTATAATAAAATTTTTGACTTAATCTGCCATAATCTGACCTTAACTTTTGTTAGAACAAAAAAATATCTGATTAAAAAGTCATATTACACAATCGTCTCCAAATACATGTAGATTCACCAGTTTTTCAGGTTGTACTACGAGTTTTTGTTACACCACTATAGTATGCGTAAGTAATAAGTGGCTTTGTACTTTTTTCTATTTTAGTCGAGTTTTAAAAAACTTAGTTAAAAAATCAATAGACGTATCCTACCATATAATGACCTGTTAAGGGCGGGAAATTGCGATTAACGATATTTTTAAAAATAATAACGGACATAATACTTAATAAAATAATAAAAAGAGAAAATAATATTTTTTCTCCATCTAATTTTTTTTACTAATGAAAGTCCCGTTACGCACAGTGTTGAATACCTACTTGGAAAAAAAGAAAGAAAAAGTCTAAGTAGAAATCCTTAACCTTATCACAGTTAGATGTAAACAATTGAGAGTTACTAAAAACTAATGTCTTTGCAAAACTCATTAGTGGTATCTTTTGTACCGGAAGAAGAAGAGGGGAAAATATTATAAATCAATTTTTTTTTAAAAAAAAACATCATCATGGTATCTACAATTATTTATAGTTTGAAGTAGCGATGGTTTGAAAAGTTATAGTAAGTAATGGTTCTACCTTTACAATCGTGGTCGGTGTAAAATAACTTTGTGTTATTTGTTTTTTTAAAGATAGATGTAATTTTATTGATATCTTGACAGAGCCAGAGAATTGTCAGGGAAACGAAATTGAATTATGAAACTGGGGGCAATAAGGGCTTATGACCAGTCATTGGCTGGGTTAAGTGGCCACTTGATGTACTACAACATTCCCCATTCCGCCTATCATCTGACAACCATATATGACAAATTTTTGAAACTTCTAGGTATATATGTTGAGTTTGTACAGAAGTATCCACATTTGAGTTGGTTTTTCGACAGATTTTAATATTTTCTTCTCTTCTAGTGACATCTGTTGAGATAGTGGTTAAGCATTTTTTTGCAATCTAACTTTATTGGTGTAGGTAAGGTTCATCCGAACTTATTATTGAAAAATAATATATTTAAGGGCTTGTTTTATGTAGGTACCTTCTCTAATCATTCTATACAATTTTGTGGCTTTCCAGCATCAAGTTGCTTATCAAAATAGCGCAAAGCCCACTCACGGGACAGAAAACTGTACAGTTTCTTGTGCAGTTTGCAAACGGTCCCGTATAAAGCGAAAACTGTGTGGAATATTGAATGGTCCGCCCGACGACGTTTGGCTGACCTGACAGTTAATGTTTTTTATGTAAACGTTTAAGTAGATATTGATACATTGAATGCTTTGAAAAACGTAAAAAATAAATAACATATTAAATTATTAGCTATGTTAACAATTGCCTTTGTTCAAACATACGATAATAATTTACGATGCGCTTAAAAAATACAAGTATTTAGCGTGTCTTTTGTTCAGTTTACTGTATAAAGCTAGCTTAAGTCATTGATCAAACGGCTTTAAGTCATGCCATTTAAAAAAAAGTTATTTTTCCTTCTACTTCTAGTCCAGTATTAACTATATGCCTAAAGATGTCGTAAATAAGAGCTTAAATTACCTTTTTGCCGTTACAGTTTTGTTTTTAAGTGTTTTTGCATCTCTTCCCCATCCAATAATACAAGCATAGATACGGTTATTGATCATTCAATGGGTACGGTAATGATTAAGTGATGAATTGTAATAGTCGACAACTGTTGCTCGATCACAGATCACTAGCGACTCGGTAATAAGCGACGTGATAACGATTTCTTACCCATTAGTTCAATCACAGATAACTATCGACGTAGTTAAAAACGTGCTAATCACGTGCTAACGCTAACGATTTGAGCGATCACAATGACGTACCGTTCAGTACCGCGATCGCTGAGCCGAGCATCGACTGCTTTTCTCAATATTTGGCTTGCCGAAAACCGGCTAAATTATAATAAAGATTGAATGAAGATTTGTGCGAATAAGATATAATCTCGGGAAATGGCTCGCGACTAGTATGCGCTCGTTTAATAATCCCGATCGATAACTTTTAACGCGTGTTCCATTGTGATCGCGAAAACGTTAAACATCCATGGGTTAAGAAATCGTTATCACGTCAGAGTCGCTTATTACCGAGTCGGTACTGATCTGTGATCGAGCAACAAGGATGTTTAACGTTTTCGCGATCACAATGGAACACGCGTTAAAAGTTATCGATCGGGATTATTAAACGGGCGCATACTAGTCGCGAGCCATTTCCTGAGATATATCTTATTCTCACATATATTCATTCAATCTTTATTATAATTTTAGCCGGTTTTCGGCAAGCCAAATATTGAGAAAAGCAGTCGACATAATAAAAAATCCGACAAGCGGGTTGATTAAACGTTTGACGTAAGGCCGCGTTATAGCGTGCATCGGCCCCGCTCGGCTCAGATCGGCTATGTTCGGCTATCGATACCACGGTATCGAACGAATGTCACTGTGATCGATCAAATCGTTAGGGCTAGCACGTGGTTAGCACGGTTTTAACTACGTCGATAGTTATCTGTGATTGAGCAACTGGATCAGTCACCCGAGTTGGTAGGTACCTACCCAGTTTAGAAACGCAATGTCCTCGTGTCCAAGTGAGTTACCATGGCTTGGCGGGACTTTGCATCGGACTATAGATGTGCCGACAACAAAAACATTTCACTTTAAAGTAAAGCGCACTTTTTCATTATACCATATCCGCTCCCTATGTGGAGCATATGGAATCCACAAACTGCCTCCAGGCCGAGCGATCGGCCGCCAGCTACCGCGCATTCTCCCAGGTCAGGCCCACGTCCCGCAGCTCCAACGCAAAACTGCCGAATAGTGTGAGAAGCAGAAATGCATTCAGTCACCTCCTCTCTTTTCCCTTAACCCCCCTCCATTGAGACCCTGACTGACCGCGGATGCACGGGTGGATGTCTGGGATGGGGGGGCTGGCGAGGCAGTATGCCGGTCTCCGCACGGTCTCAGAAAACTGTAAAGTCTGTTAAAAGACACTCTAAATATGTATATTTTTAACATGTAACGTTTGAGATTACTGAATATTGAGTAAACGCAATGCATTCACTCCTGACAGTAATAATAATAATTACACTTAAATTTTATTTTTATTGGTCGCTATGAGCAAAATAATTCTCAACTGCTCACGATAAAAAGATGTTTTCTTCAAATGTGCATAAAAAATAGTCTAAATTGTACTATTTCGTTGCAATCGAGGGCAATCGATGCCAATCTAGGTATTAATCAGAATTTTATTAGATGGATGTGCTATTTAAAACAAGAAATTTTATTTTATTTAAATAGACGGCAGCTAGTGCCTTTAACATGTTTTATAAATTTAAAAAATAATTAAATTTACACGCAAATCAATGATAGAATTGTAAATATAGCAATAACAGTTGGTAACAATTAAAAATATTACAAAAAATGTGTTTGTAAAATATATTTCGAATCACTTGGACAAGTGATTCTCTTTTCAATGAATTGAAAGTCCTGGACATGCGACAGCAGTATATTTTGAGGTCAGTAGCGGTCACCTATTTTAAATAGGGATAAATTTCATTCGGTTTGCCATAAGCATGATACTAGACACTCCAGTAAGGATCTGATTCTACAAATGAGGGTCAATACTTCCTTGGCTCAGCGGCAGCACTACTACATTGGTCCAACGATATATAATTTCATCTCTGATTCTTGGAAGTGTGGTGGTGCTGTCAGGCTGAAGAGGATGTTGGCAGCTTTTCTCCTTGATGCTGGTCGGAGGGAGTCAGAAAATTTGATGACCATTGAGGGTAGATCGAAGATAGCCACATTTTTCTTAATAGACTAGGTAATATGTATTTAGTTGTAATTGTATTTTATTTATGTATTGTTTCTAAAATTTGTAAAAAAAAAGAAAAAAGTATGTCCATTATATATTTACTCGCCTTAAAACGGGCCTAGAGCCTAGTTAGGCGATAAAATGTAATATTTTATATGTATATGTACTTTAATAAATAAATAAATAAATAAAATATTTTTTTACGGGACGTAGAGTTTGGAGGACGCACTGAAACTAACGGGCGATCGCTTGGCACGGAGTCAATTGGTAAAACCCATATGCTCCACATAGGAAGCAAATATGAAATGATGATGATGGTGATAATGGGTAGATAGATTTAGGATTTAGGTACCACATGTTCATCTGAGAGACCGCATTTCATCAACGTTTAATCGTCTTTTTTATTCCCACTCCGTGCTATAGTTCCATTCATCAATAATATTACTAATTACAAATTTCCCTTATCCGCACTCAATGGTGCATAGGGCACTGCATTGGCACACCAGCATTTATAATAATACCTTAATGCAATATCCAAGAGTTGAAAAATATATCTACACACTACACAAATGCAAAAAAGTTTATTTGAAAAAAAGGTTTTTGAAATGAAGGAATACAGTGTCAAAAACCCTTTACTATAAAAGAGTGCAAAAAGTATCGGGAGCAGGTATATAAAAACTGTGAGAATTGGATCATATTATATTTGCTCAGGTAAATTCTTTTCAAATTCGCAAACAATGTGTTTCAAAATGGCGTTTCAGTGATACAATTTTCGCTCTGCTTGGTTAAAAAAACTATGTAAGAAAGGGTCATCTGGTCAAAAAAAAAATTATAATATGGTCTCTATCCTACCTGAAATAATATTTAACAAATAATGTTTTATAAGATATTTGAGGCTATTACAACCAAAGTTAGAAGTCTGCGTTTTCCCTAAGGCTCATAATCGCCCATTTAAATTTAATTATATTATATATAATAATTATATACGTTTATTTTAATCATAATATAAAAGTATTTAAACTTACCTTGTATGTATTTTTTTCTTCTGTAAATACATAGATACTTGCATCAGTATCCTTTTGGGTGCCTTTTTAATTTTTCATATAAATATAAAAATATGAATAATTATTTATCAATGTGTTTTTTTGTGAAAAACAAATTTATTGTTTGGAAAAAACCGTTTACTGCTTCTACTTTTATTATCAAACATTGAAGATAAAGAATACCTATGATCTAGATATGTTTTATGCTATAAACCAAAAAAACCTTTGTACTAATTTGACAATAAAAACAGTAATAATAACAATAAGTACTAAAAAATACGTTAAAAAAGGCGGTCAAAGATTTATATTTACTATATTATGCAAATGCAGAGAAGGACGGAAGTAAAACATCAGCCTTCTCTCTCTTTCTTCCTTGTTCAAACAAATTCGCAAACCGTTTTTTATTGTCTCTAAAGGGTTAAAAAGGATCGTCTTAAGAATCGTATCTACCTGGATTACATTCATTGCCGGGTATTATATACCCTAGCGTATATTGCACAACAAGAAACTGTATTTAAATGAAGAATATGGTTATCAATCCAATTGTGTGTCATAGTGACCTGGGGTCATTTATACCCGGCATATAAATGTAGTGAAATCGCTTCGTATGGTATTAATAATGAATGTATGCAAACGAAGAACTCAACTGGTATTTTTTGACCCTCTGGTGACCTCGACATCAAAGGCGACACGTACCAGAGTAAAAAGTAAGAATAACTCATTTTTGACGACGATTTTAGCAATCGGGGTCTCGGTGACCCCGCACAAGCCCAGAGGTCACTTATTACATCTAGAAAAGGGTCAGATAGAAGCGACAATGGGCGAAATTTACCTGATCCCCGATAGGGTGGCTCTCTACCCCGTTTCCACTTTACTGACCAAGGGTCGAAAGAGGGTCGGAATCCGGGTATTTTTTAAGCGGACAATAGAAGGGATATCTTTTGATAGTTCAATTTGAAAAAATGGGGTCATTTTTGACCGTTCTGACCCCTGTGTTAGTTTCGCATTGTCACTCACTGACCTTAATTAAATCAGGATTTACGACGAATTTGCATAGGTCCTTTTTATTTTTCTTCCGCAGGTAGATTTTCGGAAAACAAGAGCAAAGAACGGGGTGATACAGTTGTGGGAATATTTGATCTAAATTTTATAGGTTTCGCAAACGTGGGTTTATTTGCGGACCTTTGGGAATACCAGATGGGACAATGGGCACTTTTGGGCAGTTGAAATTTGCATTTTGTCTAGGGTCCAAATATCCCCGACAAGTCCGTTCCCACAGTGCGAATCCTACTTTCGGACAACGCCGAAATTTCACGACGCTTTTGGCAGCATGTTCCCAGGGTTAATTTTAAAAATCGTTACAGTTTTGGACCTTCGTATTGTCTAGTCCTGATAGATGATTTAAAGGATTTTTAAGGTAGGAAGTGACCCAGGTCCTTTTTCTTTTTAGCCCGTTTAAATTGGAGAAGGTATTTACTCCTTGGACTAAGGACAATGGCAGGTAATATTATTGGATCACCTAGTTTCTACCGTTAGCCTTTCCGTTTGACCGTTGGAAGAACCTTCTGGACATTTCTAGTGGCATATTAAAGTCGAACTGAAAATATCGTTAAAGACGGTTGAACAAGTTGAATATGAAACATTAGATTAGGCCATTGTTGATGTGAATTGGTAGTCCTTTCTGTCAGATTTGAAAAGAAAATTTGCCAAAGAATATTGTTTGAAAACAACATAACGTTTTCTCATCAATCCCGTAATTATTTTTAGTAACTAATAAAATAATTAGTATTACTTTGTGAACAAGATGCAAAAACCTCTTATCATCTAAATTAACACATGGCTTTTAACCTTAAAGTCAAGAATGAGTCGACTTTTATACACTAGAGATTGAAGATTGTGGGGTAGGATTTTCCTGGGGAATGCTCTGTCACGTGAGCGCAGCCGTTTCTCCATACAATCGTAGTCCTTGATTTTCTCCCCAAGAAGCTTGATGCGTACTTTATACGGGACCGAAACTGTACAGTCTGTCAAAAGACACGCTAAACATGTACAGTTTTTAAGCACGATCGTAAGTTATTATCGTATATTTGCACAAAGGAAATTGTTAATACAGCTAATAATGCAAATATATCATTTGTTTTTTTACGATTTTAAAAGCATTCAATATATCAATATCTACTTAAACTTAACTGTCAGGTCAGCCAATCGTCGCGCAGACCATTCAATATTCCACACAGTTTTCGCTTTTTACGGGACAGTTGGAAAACTGCACAAGAAACTGTACAGTTTTAGATAAAGACGAAACACGTGTTGGGGTAGTAAAATAACGATACAAACACGCTTTTTGTCGACATGTAAGAGAGAAAATCATAGAACTACGATTGTTTGGAAAAGCGGCTGCGGGTCACGTAGCAACGCGTCCTCCTAATATTTAGAGAATGCACAACAAGTTTACGAATTTCATAAAAAATACCTACATAATAATATTGTTTAATAATTCTACAATTCTAGAAATGCGTAATAGTATCATGAAGTTTTATATTGTTCATAAATAATTTATTAACACCTACAATGCGTAAGAATAATTTCATTTTGTTTTTGGTTGAAATTCTACAAATAATTCTAAATTCTACATTTGTGTGGTACGAAACGTCGCGTCATAATATTACTACAACTACTACTTTCCCTTATTCGTACCCAATGGTGCATAGGGCACTGCATCGGTACACCAAGTACAGTGTACATTGATCCACCTGATGAAATATAAACCTTGTACAACATAAGCAAGGTAAAAAATAAATGTATCCCATTTAAAAAATATTAAAAAAATAGTATATTTATCATTTTATTAGTCACATGAAGGTAAGATGATCAGTCATACGCTTCAGTACCAGTCCAAGTCAGCACCACTTGAAATATTAATATGAAAATAACGCATCATAATAATTTATTATTCATTACAACTACGGGACGTGTTTCTTGGGACGTGTTGTTATTGGACTTGGGAAGTGTGCGGATACTAACTAACTAACCATCACGCCATTTCTCCGTACGGGTAGCAGAGAGAATAGAACGCCATAACACACAGTACTGACACATCTTCTCATGCATCCACGCCTATTATTCCGACTTTTCACAAGTCCACTTTCAAGTGTTTGTCGTACTGGATCATACCATGTCTTTCTCGGCTTCTACATCCAGGCACACTTGCATTATAACTTTATTTTAGCCGTTCTTTCATCCCTCATTCGCTCCACACGGCCATCGTAAAAGCCCTTTCATCATTTTGTCGATAACGCTTATCTCAGCCTTGCCCTCAACGACTCAACATCAAAACTTTAAAAGTAAACAAAATTTACATTGTTATTTATTAGGTATGTGATTTTTGACAATCATCTTAACGCTTTCTTCCTCTCTGTTTATTGCTATATTATAAATATGTATTTATTTATTTTAACATAACACAGGTAGGTAGGTACCTACATACAGCACAAACCTACAGGATGTATTTATTTTTTCACAAATTAATTTTAAAAATGCTGAGATAAACATTATCGACAAAATTAAGATATGTCTTTTACGATGGTTTGGTCATGCGGAGCGAACAAATGATGAAAGAACGGCCAAAATAATATATGATGCGAGTGTGCCTGGGTGTATAAGTCAAGGAAGACCGAGACAGACGTGGCATGATCAAGCAAAGCAAGTGCTTGAAGGTGGGCATGTGAGAAGTCGGAATAATCGACGTGCTTGCATGAGAAGACGTATGAATGTGGAGGAAGCAAGGGAAGTGAGCACAGAAAGAGTGTTCTGGCGTTTTATCCTCTCTGCCTAATCATTGCGAATCAAGAATACTCCGAAGAAATTATTGTACAACAGGAGAATTTTAATTGGTTATCGTAAGAGATTACGGATTATGTGTCTGATGCATCTTTTCATTTCATTTTTGCAGTGCCCTATGCACCATTGGGTGCTACCACCCCCAAATTATTGTTATTATTATTATTAGCGCCATCATATTTTGTTTAATAAAATTGTGTCAAGGACTAATTTGCCTTTGGTGATTCCCGTTGGTAGAGCTATTGCAATCCTTAACAGAATCTCTGACGATATAGATATGCAAAATTACGATTATAACACATTTAGCGTGTCTTTTGACAAACTGTACAGTTTTCTGAACAAGAAACTGTACAGTTGTCGGTCCCGTACCTATAAAGAGCGCATAAGAAATTTAAATTTATTGTGACTAAAATACAATAGTTGTCATGATTTTTTTTCATTTGAAAAATCAAATATTAATCCTTTGAGGAGTATTTATTAAATCTTTATTTCTATTCAGAATATTAATCTTTTTGAAATACCTAATTCACAAAATAATAATAATCGTCAACTAACCCTTTATACACCCAAATTTATTACATGTTTCAAATTGCGCTCCCTACGTTCAAATGCTGCTCTATCTAATTCTTATTTACTAGCACAGTAACTAATAATTAATATAACTAAACTAACTAACTAAACTAACTAACCATCACGCCATTTCCTCTTAGGGGTAGGCAGAGAGGATAGAGCGCCATACCACTCATACTTCCACTCATACTCATATGTCCTGACATACTTCCTTTGCTTCCTCTACATTCATACATCTTCTCATGCACATACGCCGATTATTCTGACGTTTCTTCACTTTCAAGTACTTGTCGTAATTGGTCACGCCATGTCTTTCTCGGCTTTCCTCGGCTTCTACATCCAGGCACACTTGCATTTAAACTTCTTTTAGCCGTTCTTTCATCACTCATTCGCTCCAAATGACCAAACCATCGTAAAAACCCTTTCTTAATTTTCGACGATAGTGCCAAAATTTTCAGAATTACAAAATAAGAGAGTAAGATTATCATGGTTTATAAATGCTTACTGGAATTTTTTCAATATAAAAATTGAAAGGGATAATATAATCTGGTTCAAAATTATGTTCAAAAGTAGCTATGTATAATTACGTCTAAAGTAATTAATAAAATAAAAATTGTAATTATTTATAATAATTATTTATTCTATATTGTTTCACCATATGCATTATCTCTATTCCTTTTATGTATATTTTGTAAACTTTTTTTATTATTTTGTTATATTTCTATGATAAATGTATTTTTTGCTAATGGCTCCTGATGACAAACGGCAAAACTGCGGTTTATCGGGACGGCATTATTTTTGTTTTTCTAATGTTATGTTTATTTTCTTAATAAAGAACAAAAAAATAAAATATATATATATATTACCATCATATACACACTGCACCCTGTATAGTTGTGTTCCGTTTTTATTTCATGAATAAATTAACTTGTAATGGTTAAATTACGACTACAATTGAGTGGATCTTCCAAATTTGTTTTATATGGGCAAAATGTCGAAAGCGAAAGCAGAAGATAATAAAATTTATCGTATTTATCTTTACTTAAACTTGCCATATAAACTCGGTATTAGAAACGCGCCGAAAAATAAGTGGCTACTTGTTTGGCGCGATCTAGCTAGTTTATTGTGTACCTACTGGTTTTTTGATAGTAAAAAAAATAAGGTATGCTTAAATATAAGCGGCCCACAAACATGGCAGCCACCACGTCATCGCTGGTGGTGGGGGTAGACTTAAGAAGAGTGTGTCTGGTTCTAGAAGTCGAGGAATGACAAAGAAAAGAAATGACCGAGAAAGACATGGCATGATCAAGTACCTACAAAAATACTTGAAAATTGGTCATGCGAAAAGTCGGAATAATCGACGTGCGCGGCAAGGGAAGCGTGCCAGGACAGAGTGGTGTGGCGTTCTATCCTCTCTGCCTACCCATTCGGAGAAATGGCGTGATGGTTAGTTGGTTAGTCAAATGATACCTCTTCTAACTGGCACTAAAGCGTAAACGTGATCTATCTTCCTTTCATGTGATAAATGATCAAGATAGGTACATTGTAATTTGTTTGTACATTTTTATTTAGCTTTAAAAAAAATTCTTACAGCTAATATAATACTTGAATAATACTAAAAAAAAAAACCTCATGATTCCTGGTTGAATAAGGTAACTGCAATACGTTATTCTTGATATAACTGCAATACGTTATTGTTGTGGTATCCAAAATTTATGGCTCAGAAACTTTGCTGTATTACATTAGTATTTTACTAAGGTTCCTTCTGAATTCTTTCAATCCGTTTATTTGTTTGAGTCTCCGGTAGTTCATTATACCTTTTGAATTCTTTGTACATTATGCTGTTCTGTTGCTCGATCACAGATCAGTACCGATTCGGTAATAAGCGACGTGATAACGATTTTCTTACCCATGGATGTTTAACGTTTTTGCGATCACAATGGAACACGCGTTAAAAGTTATCGATCGGGATTATTAAACGAGCGAATACTAGTCGCGAGCTATTTCCCGAGATATATCTTATTCGCACAAATCTTCATTCAATCTTTATTATAATTTAGTCGGTTTTCGGCAAGCCAAATATTGAGAAAAGCAGTCGAAATAATAAAAAATCAGCCAAGCGCGATGATTTGACGTTTGACGTAAGGCCGCGTTATAGCTTGCATCGGCCCCGCTCGGCTCAGATCGGCTATGTTCGGCTATCGATACCACGGTATCGAACGAATGTCACTGTGATCGCTCAAATCGTTAGCAATAGCACGTGAATAGCACGCTTTTAACTACGTCGATAGTTATCTGCGCTTGAGCTACTGAGTACATGTCTTAGATCTATTGATTCTCTTTAAATTTGTGTGCCAATTAAGTGCCCTATGCATCACTAGGTGCGGATAAGGAGGTCCTATAAATGTAATTTCTACCAGGCGATCAGAAGGCACGCGCAGGTATACCTAATTGCCAGGTTTTTTTCTAAAGTATTTGAAAATCGCAAGTGAGCGCTGACTGCTAACTGCCGCTAACATGGAATAAGCGAAAGTGAGATCTGACCAGCGGACTGTGAAATGCCCACCTACATATCGTATAATATAATAATAATGCTATCGTTCTATAGGTCTTTGGTCTCTACTCTTAGAATTTCCATTTCAAAATATTTCAGGAGGTATCAGACCACATCTGGATTATGAAAATCACTAGGTACTACTACTTTCCCTTATTCGCCCTCAATGGTGCATAGGGCACTGCATCGGTACACCAAGTGCAGTGTATCTTGATCATTTTATTATTACTAGGATAATTTATTAAGCGCCATTTTGGTGAGAAATCACCTCAAGGGCGCTGTACATTCGATATTCTTAATTAATTCCATTCCCAAAAAGATCTGCTACTACTACTACTTTCCCTTATCCGCACCTAATGGTGCATAGGGCACTGCATTGCAGTGCATGCAAGTGCAGTGTATCTTGATCATTTTATTACTTGAAGGCAAGATGATCAGTCTTACGCTTCAGTACCAGTCCAAGGTATCACACATGAAATATTAATATGAAAATCTCATGTAAATAAATATTTCACGTTGACCCCCTACGGGAATCGAACCCACGACCTCAGGCACGGTAGCCAAATGCGCTACCACTATGCTACGAGGCGGACAAAGATCTGAGACAACGATTATTTTAGAAATGATATTAAATCTATACGTAGGCGAAGTAATGAACTCCAATTCGTCTTGCAGCTACAAAGCGCATGGACGGTTGGAACAACTTCAAAAATTAAATTAAAACTATTTTACTAAAAACGCAATACGAGTGACATACTAATTCTACTGATAGCATATAGAGTCTAGAATCCAGGTTGTCTTGCAGCTACAGAGCGCATGGACTATTGGAATGCCAGCTTCTATCTGATATCAGCAATTGGGGTTAATGATTTTTTCATGAAGATAAGATGATCAGCCATACGCTTCAGTACCAGTCCAAGGTATCACGCATGAAATATTAACATGAAAATCACATGTATCTAAATAAATATTTTATCTTGACCCCCTACGGGAATTCATCCCGGGATCTCACACACGGTAGCCAAATGCGTTACCACTGTGCTACGAGGCGGACAATAATAGGTCTAATAACAAATCGTTAAAATAACGACGCAAAACAACGTAACTGTGTTCACAAGACGCAGGGATACCTATATTATTATTGTTGTAGGTACCTGCCTAGGTAAGCTGTATAGAAACTCAACCCTATCTTGACCAATGGGCATGTACTAATCAAATAACTCACGTGGGGTCAAATTCGCCCCATTGTTATGCACACCCTTTTTCGTATTTAAATGTATTTGGCGAGATTTATATAACTAGGTAGGAAGTGGGAGAAAAAAACGTGTTCTGCAGATGTTACAAATTAGCAGAAATTCATGATAAAATATTAAAATTCAAATAATTTAGAACGTTTAAAAAAAAAATGTTTTTAGTTTTAACTGAACACGTTCCTTCGGACAAGAATTCACCAAAAGGGGCATTTCCTTACAAATTTTCTACAAATAAAGGTACACCTAGAGTTAATTTCAAAACATCAGTTATTATGAAATTCCACCGTCTAAAGACTCCAGCACTTAGACCAATACACGAAACGTATGACGTAGATGGCTTAGTGATGACGTAGATGCCTGTTGATGACTTAGTGAGTGACGTAACTAGACACCTCGTAGCATAGTGGTAGTGCATTCGCTACCGTGCATGAGGTTGCGGATTCGAATCCCACTGGGGGGTCAACGTGAAATATTTATTCGCATGTCATTTACATTAATATTTCATGGGTTATTCATGCAATAAAATGATTAATATACACTGCACTTGGTGTACCGATGCAGTGGCCTATGCACACCGTTGGGTGCGTATAAGGGAAAGTAGTAGTAGTATATAAGGAAAACGCCCTAAAACAGTTGACAAAACAGCACACAATATTGGGGCGGATTTTACATTGTCCAGTTGTGTTGGGGTCAGTTAGACCCCAGCTATTAAATAGCTGGAGGTAGAATGACCATTGTTGTGTTAAGAAGTTGACCCCAGCAATGTGCAAGCTTTGTTTTATTTCTCTCTGTTTATCCCAACGGAGACAAAGAATTGGTAACGTAATGGGCTTTATCTAGGCGTTTACAAAATTTTGACCTGTAATATGCAGAAAAATGGCCACTTGAAGAATCCCAAAGCCCATCAGTGCAATACGTTCGTAAAATTTACGACAAATAATTGAAGGCGAGAATACATTGAATCGCGTTCGTATTTTTACAACATTTGATTTTTCTCACAAATGACATCTGTAGAGAAATTGTTAAGCATTTTTGGCAATCAATCTTTATGGGCTAGGTAAGGATCATCCCTGTAAACACCTAGATAATCCACATTCGTTTCCAGAGTTTCTCTGTCTCTGTTGGGATATCAATAATATCTATAGTTTTTAAAATCCATACCGTCCGCCGATCACCCTCATACAAAATCTTTACAATAATCAAGCTTAAAATGAATTGTATCTCTGTTAAAAATAATGCGATTTATAAACAGATTTCACCAACGTTCTTGTGATTTTTCGTTTAATTTTTCTGCATTGAAAAAAAAATTTGGTTTCGAAGCCCATTCCTATTTATAATACTTACAGGGAATCAAACCCGCGATCTCATGCATGGTAGCCCAACGCGCTAACAGTTACACAAAGAGGCGGATAAAAATATTTCATTAATTTGTGATACCTTGGACAGGCGCTGAAGCGTAAGACTAGATCATCATCTGCTTCATTTAAAATAATACTAAGGTTCACTGCACTTCGTGTGGGTGTCCGTGTACCGAAAACATTTTGATTTAGGGGACGCGCGCCCAAGAATAAAACTACCCGCGCAATAGGGTTCTTCCCGATAGCAACGAATATTCTTAAAAACACGTTATAAATATTTAAAGTATATTTTTACGATATCCAACGATATAAAACACAATGATCAAAAATGTTGTTTTTTATTTATAAATGTATGTTTTAAAAACACGAAAATACGATGTTTTTTAACGCCCGTTCTTGAATTAATGACGTCACCCGTCCACCATGAAAGGCGTGAAAATTCATTACGAAGTGAGCGCTTTAATAGCTGTGACGTCACACCGCATGCGCGCCAAAATGAAGGATTTGCAAGCGATTTGAAAAAAAGCGCTATTTCAAAACCGCGCTAAAAAAAATTCATATGAATCGTATAAATTTTAAAAAAATGCTCTCCATTGATTTTGTAATTTTTTAATGAATTTTTTGAATTAAAAAAATAAAATCGGAAAGAACCTAATTTAAAGAAGATAACTTTTTTAAGTCAGAAACGTTCATTTTAGAAAATGTTGTTTTTTTTTCAGTGACAAATAAATTATTTTTTATTCTCATTGGGCGCTTTCCCTGAAGTATGTAAAGTTAGGTGCCGGCACATTCATGTAGTACCACATGCAGTGCCCTATGCACAATTGGATTACGGATAAATGAAAGAAGTAACAGTATAAAGAGAGGTTATATAAATTATGGATTATTTGGAAAAATTCTAGCAAAAAAATATCTTAGCTAAAATCTCTATTCTGGGATATCAGAAGAGACAAGATACATAAATTGGTTTTATCACTGAAGAATTTCGACATTAAGAACCAAGAACATTCATTAGAAAACATCTCAGCGCCCTTATCCACTGCCAGGAGACAATAAAACCCAGAGAGGTTAACTTATGATTTTCGAAAGTGACGTCATCACCAATCTCTAAGTTATTTAGAAAGACACATTCCAATACTTATCTTGACAGAGATAATGTCTATGAATTGAAGATTTTTTCTTAAAAATACTTTATGCGGTATAGAAAACTGTAGGTACTGTTGTTTGCGTGTAGTTTACAAACTGTCCCGTATAAAGCGAAAACTGGTGGGAATATTGAACGGTCCGCGCGACGTTTAGCTGTTTTTTACTGTTTTTAATACAAACGTTAAAGTATAGAAATTTGATATAATTGACTTGCTTTTAAAACGTACAATAAAAAACATATTACATATTTACATTATCATCCTCACCGAATTCATCCGTAGGGTATGGTCATCGACGGTTTTGCAATGGGACGGGCGGTATCCTCTTTCTCTTTACTCCTCGTCTCCTGCGTTTAAAAATATTCAGATTTCCCAACACATATACACCACCTCGCACACATACTACAACAACACAACATACACATGACTGAATAACCTCCTCGTTTGCTCACAATTCCACGTCTTCAGAAATTTGTCTTGTACATTGTGTTGTCAATAAATAAATAAAAATTATTAGATATATTAACAATTTCTTTTGTGCCAACATACGATAGTAACTTATAATCGCGCTTAAAAAATACACATATTTAGCGTGTTTTCATGTAGTAAAATGATCAAGATAACATGCACTTGGTGTACAATGCATATTCACCAAGTAGGTGCGGATGAGGGAAAGTAGAATAGTTTAGGCGTGTTTTTGGACAGGTAGGTAGGTGTCCCTTATATGACCAAAAATTTTTAATTTTCGATTTTGAAAACGCATACCCTTTCATCTTTTTTGCAATTTACTATGGCTATTCAGATACAAAAAATTTCATTTGTGTACAATGGATTTTAACTCGTGCGACGATGCCTCAAAGTTTTTCAAAATTAGAGAAAATTCCCTTCATGTTGTATGAAACATGTTCCCGATGCAAGTCGGCACGGGTTACTGTACTCAAATGAACTGAAATTTTCTGAACAAGTGCTATATAACAAAACAAAAGAAGTGGGCCCTATGCATTAAAATAATAATCAAGCTGAAAAATAAGGGACAACCTTAGTCGGGTGAAAATAAAATATAGTATTCCCATACCCAAAAAATTTTTTTTTCAATTTTGAAAACGCATACCCTTTATCTTTTTTACAATGGGCAAGGGGACATTTTTTTTAAAAAATTTTTTTTAGATGGTGATTTATATATTAAGTATGAAAACTTTTTTTTTTTATTTTTTAAAATTCATATTATGTCCGTAATTAATTTTTAAAAATACCGTAATCGCGATTTCCCGCCAAAAACGGGTCGTTATTTAGGTATTATGCGTCTATCAAATTTCGGGCATTTTAACCAAGTTTTGATGTAAAGTTCGCCTTAAAACAGCAAAAAAAGTACATAGATACTTCTCTGGTTCTACGCATCAACTATATATTAAGTACGACTCTTTTTGTGCGCTTAGGACGGGTGCTTTTAAAGGCATCCCTCCGCGTGAATCACAACAGGAAAATAACTTTTACAAACGAAACCATACGATAATAATTCTAAAAAAAACGATAACCAGCATACATTTTCATACAAACGTTCATTTTTTGATTATAGTGGGAAAGTTCTTTTACATCTGTCATAATTTGGTAAACATAACCTATGTTCATAAATGCAAAATTATTTAGCTATAATTTAACACGTAATGAAGTCTGAAGTTAGTTAACTGTCAATTTTCAAGGAATAATTTGTTTTAGCTGACACTTAGTTGATCAAACTACTTATTGTATTGTATTTTGATTTATGAACGTATCACCGGAAGTCCATTTTACCTAAAATTTGCCCTGTTTTTATAAGCTTCATTTTTTAATATTTTTTTACAGGAATCACTTGAATTTTACAATGCAGTTTTCCCTATGCACCAGTAGGAAATCCGGATGGGGGGAAAATTAGTAATAGTATTACACAGAAAATTTTCTTTTGACAAAACTGTATTGGAGCGTGTTACCCTATTTAGATACGATTTCCCATGATTTATGACCAAAAATTTTTTTTTTTTTAAATAATACGATTTTGAAAACGCATCTGAAACCCTTTATCTTTTTTGCAATTACTATGGCCTATTCAAATGCAAAAATTTCATATGTGTACAATGATTTTAAAAACTCGTGCCGACGAGGCCTCAAAGTTTTTCAAAATTAGTGAGAATTTCCCTTCATGTTGTATGAACATGTTCCGATGAAAGTCGGCACGGGTTACTGTACTCCAAATGAACTGAAATTTTCTGAACAAGTGCTATATAGCAAAACAAAAGAAAGTGGGCCCTATGCATTAAATAATAATCAAGTTGAAAAATAAGGGACACCCTACTGTACAGTTCTCTGAACAAGATACTGTACAGTTTTCTGTCCCGTATAAAGAACGCATTAATAAAAATTCAATGACACAATGAGTAGGTATATATTATGTTAACAGGTTCCTATAGTAGCATCAATAAAAATGGCAATCGATGGTGCTCCAATCACAGATTGAGAAAATCTGTGTCAATGTCCATATCAGTCTCACCTTAATCTATGTAGATACGAGAGCCAATCTCTTCATGTGCGTAGGCGAGTTTTTACAAAGGATTTTGTAATCGCATCGGTTAATCTTTTCGCAAAAATGATGGACTACCTACTCGTAGGTAGGTATTTATTAGGTATGAGCATAATCGAATGTTTCGATTATTTAGATAACCCTTATGTATGGAAGCAAAGTATGGAGATGGAGAAATAAGGATGAAAGTAGATTGAATGCAGTTGAAATGCGATCTCTCAGGCGAATGTGTGGTAAAACTATGTAGGTATGTTAGATGCAAAAATGTTCAAATTAGATCAGAATGCAAGGCTGACAAAATTATCGACAAAATTAAGAAAGGTCTTTTTCGTTGGTTCGGTCATGTAGAGCGAATGGATGAGTGAAAGAACGGCTAAAAAAATGTATATGATGCGACTGTGTCTGGATGTAGAAGTCGAAGAAGGCCGAGAAAGACATGGCATGATCAAGTAAAGACAAGTGCTTGAAAGTGGGCATGTAAGAAGTCGGAATAATCGACGTGCGTGCATGAGAAGATGTATGAATGTGGAGGAAGCAAGAGAAGTATGCCAGGACAGAGTGGTGAGGCGTTCTATCATCTCTCTGCCTATCCCTTCGGCAAAATGGCTTGTCTTAGGTACATTACATTTGCATTTACTACCTACCTAAAAAATTGGTGTATAAAAATTTTGTCCTACGAGCTTATTTAAAACAATATGATTTTAGTTAAAGCAAAGTGTGATACCTTGGACTGGCGTTGAAGCGTGAGACTGATCATTTTGCCTTCGTGTAACATATGATCAAGATTCACAGCACTTGGTGTACCAATGCAGTGCCCTATGCACCATTGTGTACAAATAAGGGAGAGTGGGTAGTATTAGCATAGTGTATATTTTATTACCTACAAAATTTATGAATTAAAAGCGCTTTGGACGGAACCACAATAGTATTTAATTCGTATTAATTATTCTTTGTGAAAACATTCCATAATAATGATTGTTCTATCTTGCAAGGTAGGTAGAGTAGATACAAATTGAAGATTGAAATTGCGATCACGTATTTGCCTACGACAGAGACAAGTGATTATGGATTTAGAGATCTCCTCGGCATTCTTTGCTCCTGGTATCATCGCTATCTGATTTCTCTCGTTATTAACTCGGATAATTTATATAGCGCCGCGGTTTGTATGAAAATACCTCGAACTACCGGGAGCTGGCGTTAGCTACATTGAAAAATATATTTGTAAATAATTTTAACATTTTAAACCTAAATAGAAGTTCGCCTCGTAGCATAGTGGTAGTGCATTTGGCTACCGTGCAAGAGGTCGCGGGCTCGATTCCCGTAGGGGGTGAACATGAAATATTTATTTAGGTACATGTACCTACATGCGATTTTCATATTAATATTTCATGTTAGCGTAAGACTGATCATCTTACATTCATGAAAAAAAAATCAAGATTCACTGCACTTGGTGTAGGGTACCAATACAGTGCCCTATGCACCATTGAGTGTGGATAACGGAAAGTAGTAGTTGTAGTAAATAGAAGTTCTACTTCTTGCATTTTCGATTTGCGAGACTCCCGCTTGCACAGCGCGGGTGTAAATTGTGCAACTAAAAATGGAATTAACTGAGTACCGCCTATTAGATAATGCTTGCATCACTATGTACCTATCTACTGTTCCCCTCTGTGGCTGCGAGTCGTGGTACAGGGGCGAGGCAACGGACGCAGCAACCAGGCTGTCATCAGGCTAAGGCGTTTCGGCTGGCTGGTCCAAATAGATAGGTGCCCATCAACTACATACGTATCTATGTTTTTCAAAATTCTTAAACATGCTTAGGTACTTACCTATTTCATAAGGCTTCAGGTAGGCAGGTAGGTACTCGGCGTCCTGGACGTCCACTGTTGACAATCCATCTGCAGTTTACGTCGAAACTACGGCACGTAAGCCCGACGTGGATAGATGCACGAGATGTGACAGCTGATCACTTGGCATGGAAGCAGTTTGTGGAATCCATATGCTCCACATAGAGACCGTATAATGGAATGATGATGATAATTTGAAAGTAGGCTTACGGTTTACTCATTATTAGATATTATTATTATGGATTATGGATAATTTATATAGCGCCGTTTTCGTATAAATATACCTCAAGCCTCTTTAAAGAAATTTAAAGTGAATTAAAATTCAATTTCTGAGTAGAAAATACACTTGGGTTCTTTCCGATTTTCTATTTTTTATTTTAAAAAAATTGATTGAAAAATAACAATATCAAGGGAATGTTTTATTTATTTTTACGATGTCATGGATTTTCTAGCGCGGTTTGAAATAGCGCTTTTTCAAATCGCTCGCAAAATCCTTCATTTGGCGCGCATGCGGTGTGACGTCACATCAATATGGGCGCTGACGCCGCTGACTTCGTAATGAATTTCCCGCCTTTCATAATGAACGGGTATGACGTCATTAGCCAATAACGGGCGTTAAAAGTCACTCGTAATTTCGTGTTTTTAAAACATAAATTTATAAATGAAAACAACATTTTTGATCATTGTGTTTTATATCGTTGGAATTGTAAAAATATACTTTAAATATTCATTACGTTTTCAAGGATATTCATGCTATCGGGAACAACCCAATTATCAAAATTAATTAAAAGATTTAGAGAACAAATGGGTCTTTCGAAACATCACTTCACTCTCACAGTTTTAAGCTACACATACATTGTTTTAAGCTATTTATAACTATTTTGTTCTAAATATATGGTCACTTTTATATAATTCACAATATTTTTATTGTTACACATTAAAATTCCCATCAAAAACATTTATTTCCTTAGCCCCTCGCACTCGTTCAAACCGTAATCCTAGCCTCAGTACGTTGAAAAGTGACAACGATACGTGTCTCAGCTCGCGAATCCTTCCGAGACAAAGAAAGTTAAGGTTTTTGGTACATTCCCTTATCTCAGGTGAGTGACGAGGATGCATAGTAATTTTCACTAGTGCGAGTGAGATAGCTGGAAAATGTCGTGCTGTCTCTCTTGCTTTGAATCCTTGCGGATGAAAACGGTTTGTGATAAAACGCACGCAGTATAGGAAAGTTGGTGTTATTGGTTGAAATTAATTTCACATTAAAAGCAAATTACTCTTATTATTTTTTAAAATAACAAATAAGCATTTGTGTTTTTATAATATACTCGAATACTTAAATTTTCAGGCTTTATTAAAATAGTAGGAAATAACAGCGCCAGAAAGTGGGTAGCAAGTGTGGTGGAAATTAACCTATTGTGTATCTTTTTAATTGTTTAAAAAGATACACATAATACTGCCGATTCCAAGTACAGAGTGGTTTCTGCAGTTTTTATAAAATGGGATATTAAAAAAAATGAATTTTTTCGTGATACTCCCATTTCAATCCCTTGAATGTTACCTTTTTTTTGCTCTATTTTTAGATTGGTTTTGTTCGCCACTAAATATATTTAAAAAAAGTAAACATCTAAAAAATATGTCAATACAAAATTAAAAGAAAATGTAGTTACCGCATCCTCACAATACATATTTGTTCTAGAGTATAACTGGAGCTATGTCAAAATACTAAGCAGTAGATACCGCTAGTTCGCTTAGTAAATTACAGTTACCCCCAAAATCCTTTTTGTAAGTTGTGTTTTTAAATGTAGATAAGTTTTAAATATCGTTTTTATTAATTGAGTATTATGTTTAAGAACATCAAATTAATTCCACGCCTACAAAAAAAAAAAAATTTAATCATGGTGAAAAAAAAAACACAAAAATACCTAATGAGGTAGATACTCTCTCTGTGTTTAGTAGGTACGGCAGTATGGTATAAAGTATTTATTATTTTATTTTTACTTAATTGCAGTTAGTATTATTGGAGTAATGATCAAGATTTACTGCACTTAGTGTTCCAATGGAGGGCCCTATGCACTATTAGGAGCGAATAAAAGAAAATAGTGAAAGCACACTGTTTTTTTTTTTTTTTTGATAGCTGTGCAGTAAATTAGCAACTTACTAGTCAATCCTTAATATACTCGTAGGTATAACTCTTTGTCAAATTAAAAATTAAATTTTTCCAATGACACTATTAGTTTCAGTTTTATTGCCGCCATCCCACTATCACTGGTGGTGGGGGTAGGTTTAAGAAGATTTCTTCCGATAAATATCAGTGTGATATAAAAGGTCGGCTGTAGGAGTTGGAAGCCAGTGCTTGGCGTGTGGCAGCCAAGTATTTAAACAGTATGAAACTTATTTCCATTGCACGAAGCAATGGAATAGATCCAGTCTTTCTAAGATCTTTCGCAAATTATTGAACATCCTCAATCTTAGATACGTACCTATATTGGAAATCGAATATCTCGGCCACTCTGAATGTGAGCCGTCTCTAAAAATTAAAACACTTTTTATGCATCTCACAGATAATGTTAACTTCACTAAAGTCGTTAAAAGTTTAAACACTCATCCTCATAATAAGGATTGGGTTAGTATCGTGAATTAAATGTATACATACTACTTCTTTTGCAAATTGTTCTGCAGTTTAAGGCAAGGTACGTATAAAATGAGCCTTAATGTTCTCCTCAACGTATTTTTCAAGTTAGGCTGACTATCTTCAAAGAAACGCTGTTGAAAAAGAAAGGAGTTTTGTAATGAGCGGCTGCTTACCAGGACAGCAGGTGTTGGAAGTGAAAAGATAAGTTGTCGCTTTATGAGACGTAGATATCATAAAAAATAAAATATTCATATAAACAGTATAAATAATATTGTTTTATAAAAATATGCATAAATATTTATATGTATTTGAATAATTTTGGGAAATATTACTTTTTATTTCAAATATTTTTACCGTCGAAAAAATTGTCAATATCGGGTGCGTTTTATCCCTTATTTTTCCAGTCACTGTCCGAATCGACGAGATCGAACAGTGGGTAATTTTTGTAGGTTACTTCTTCTGTCACCAATACAGCGGCATACCAAATGCATACACGCGAACACCTGTACTAAAAAGCTTTTATTCCTGCATTCATACACGTATCAGCAGAGACGTAATGAAAAACGACACTTAATAAAAAAGCGAAATCAAAATCACGAGAAAAATATATTATTTGTGAGCAAAAAGGCTCTTTTAATGTATTGTGCAAAAACTACTACCACTGGTTTTTACTACTTTGGTTCGTGCAGCCCATACATGAGAGGCTAGCAGAGTGAGATACGCTCTATCTCGCATAGCGGCATCTCTCTCTAGATTTTTCTTACCTGTGATTAGCGATTTTGCGCCGTATTTCCATTTGCAATAAGGGCGCTAAGGATCTCGCGGTGAGCTTCAACCATCCCGAAAGGGAAAAATTTCTTCTCTCATAACATCTTTGCGCGCGAAGATGGTTGGACGTTGCGATATCGATAATCCGTTACCTTCTATCGATCTTTGATCTCCTGGGAGCAACAAAAGACAAATCAATAATTTATTTTTTAAATAAATTAGTGCGCGTACTTTGTAAATAAATAAATAGTGTTAATTTAACTAAATTCATTGCTTATTTTTTTACTTTTGGATTTTAATATTTTTACTAAGTTAATTTTAAGAAAAAATATGAAAAACTTTGAAATTAAGTGGACGCCTTTTTAGTGTTGTGTTTTTGTGTTAACCTTTATATATATATATTTTTTTAATAATCCGTGCTATTTTCCAATAAGAATCCAATGAAATTCTATGCAGACAGTTAAAATCAATTCGGACTTATGAATTATGTGCCTTAAAAGTATTTTGAAGAATAATGAAAAAACTGACAGATAAAAAGGTAAGATTTTTTTTTCTATTTTGTCTATATTTTCTTACATTTAAAAATTTTTTAAATGTGCATTGTTTATTTTATAACCTACACATTCTATAGCTTTATGTCTTATTGTATTTTGTAAGATACCTATTATAATAATTATTTCAACAATAACAATGAATTACCTACATTCTTTTAAAAAATATTTTCTTAAAACGTTCTTGAAGCCTACAACATTAATTTTATTAAGTTGCTGTTTTGAGAAATATGTTTTTTTTACCTGATTCTTTGTGTTAATTAAAATGGAGATAGTGTCCCATATCGAGTTTTATATCCATAACCCACGAGAAAACAATATTGTTTTTTACATTGCTCATTTAAAAATGTACATGTATACATACTAGGAATTCATTGTAAAAAAGAGGTTGTATGCGGCGGCAAATTAGTTTATTTTTCAATTATTTTTTATTCATTGTCAATTTATTTTTAAAAAGTGATAAATGTTAGAAACGGCGCAGCTCGCGGCACCCAATTAAATAAAAATGATGTTCTTGTAATATTAGTTATATATATAAAATTATGGTCACTTGATATATTTTTAGTTTTATTTCATTAACCTATTAGTTAATTCAGGGGGGTACAAATGTATAAAAGTTGCATAAATTAAAATATTTTCCTGTTTATACAATAATACCTACCTATTCACTCAAATTTATAATGTAGGTACGTAGGTACCTTTAGGTGTAGGCTATAGGTTCGAAATCATACCTACATTGAATTGGGACTAGATTAATTATTTTTGGTAGGTAAAAAAAATATGAATTGTAGTCCATATATCTAGATAAAATAAATAGGTAGAAAATATTTTTTTTGTTTGGGATGACCTATACATTGGTGTTACAAAACTCGATGTACAAGCGGGAAACCAGTGAATCTACGTCATATTTGGAGTCGATTTTGTAGAATATGTTTTTTTGAATTGACCCATAGTTTTCGAGAAAAATTGAGTATACATAAGTGGTAATTTTTTTTTTAAATAAATTTTTGCTAATTGTAATCAAAAATATCATTTATCTAGTTAATTTCAAAAAAGCATTTTAATAAGGAATTGTGCAATTTTACTTAAACTGCCATACTTATGAAAGCTTTTAAAAAAAAGAAGAAAAACTTTTTTTTTTTCAAGCTCAGATTAAAAAGTCATATTACACATTCGACTCCAAATATGATGTAGATTCACCAGTTTTCCGGTTGTACTACGAGGTTTGTTACACCATATTATATAATAGGTTAATGTCCGCCTCGTAGCATATTGGTAGCGCATTGATTACCGCGTATGAGGTCGAGGGTTCGATCCTTTACTGAATAATGATCACGATACACTGCACTTGGTGTCCCTACTAATGCAGTGCCCTATGCACCATTGGTTGCGGATACGGGAAAGCAGTAGTAGTAGGTATGTTTTTACCGACCATATAAGGTAATGCAAAACCTCACTAAATTTTGATTTAACCGAAAAAGAACTTACTCGATTGTTGATCGATTCTCAGTCAAAACAAGCGAGTGGTATTTCAAAATATTGAATATTTTGTATGCAACTTGAAGAATTTTAATATCGTGAAATGTGTTTATTTAGCGGATTGGTGGAATCTCTAAGCACGCAATATAACATTTTGGTATTTGGTTAAATAGAATGTTGAATCCCTCACACGAACCTGTCTGTATACAAGATGGACACTTTGTTAAATAGATTCGTGATTATTGTTGCTTGTTAGATTTGCTGCTTAGATTAGAACACGATCCTGAAATATTGCACTCTCTTAGATTTTATGCGAAATGCTGAACAATTCGCCGAGAGACTCCGGAGCGCAATGGCTATGATGCTGGACTCGCGATACGGAGGTTCCGGGCTCGATTCCCGGTGAGAACACAAAAATTTAAAGTTATTTTTCTCAAGCCTGGGTGTTTGTGACGTTGTTCCCCTCTGTAATTGGGCCCCCTGGCCTGTTGAGGTGGTTGAAAAACAGAAAAAGAGCGGGCCATACATGGAGTAACAAAACTCGTGGAAGGTACAACCCGAAAACTGGTGAATCTACATCATATTTGGAGGTGAATGTGTAATGTGACTATTGAATCTGACCTTAAAAAGAAAAATATATAGCAAAAGCTTCCAAAAGTACCTAAGTACCTACTACCTACCGTAGATTAAGTAAAATTGCATAAATTATTATTGGAATTCGTTTTTGCGTATGTTTTTCCTCATGCATAGTATTAATTTGACCAAAAAAAATATATTAAATAACAATTTTAAAGAAAAATCAACTTTCTCACAAGTCAGGTCCACGTTCCGCGGCTCTGTCGCAATCTGCCAACAGTGAGTTGACAGTGAGCCAGTTTGTGGAATCCATATGCTCCACATAGGGAGCGAATATAGTATGATGATGTACATCTACTTTCCCTTATCTCCGCCTATGGTGCATAGGGCGCCTAGACCAAGTGCAATGAATCTTGATAATTTGTTACATGAAGACAAGATGATCAGTTTTACGCTTCAGCGCCAGCCTTAGGTAGGTATCACATGGGAAATAATTTTCATGCGATATATTTCACAGGTATCGAACCCGCGACTTAATGCACGGTAGCCCATCGCGCTATCCGCTACACAGCGAGGCAGACAATAAATTTCCTACTTACAGATTTCAGACAACATTCATACTTTAACATCCATCCATTGTGTGACAGATTGGTTTGTGAAATGCGCATCCCTCTTAATTAACTTTAATTCCGTTCAATCCTCTCCTAATACTACATCATGGCGATGACGGATATTATAGAGGGTGTTAAAAGTCGAAAGGTCTATTATTGCTGTAAATGATTTGCCTAGGGGTTGCTAATGAACCGCATAAAATATACCACCAGGAGCATATGCCATGAGATGAGGTCGTGAGCTGCTAATCACCATGGAAGTTTAATGATGTTTGCATTGTTAACTATCTACCCAATCGCGTTTATAATACCGCCGCAATATCAAACATAAATATATTTTTATAATATTTATGACAATCCTTTCAAACGTTTATTCGCATGCCTTCTCTACACAGCATTCATTTTTAAATTCTTGTTAGAAAAGTTCATTTACATATTGAATCTATACACATTTCACTATTTTTAAACATTCAAATTTTGTAAAGGGGGGTAGAATCTATCGTCCATGCGCTCAGTAGCTGCAAGACAAGAATCTATCTCCCTACAAAGTTATATCTGTTTACACATAATTCATCATTATAATCTAAGTATGTATTGACTTTAAAATATTTTTTATATCATGTATTAAAATCTGTTTAAACTGTAGGAGGCTAGAAAAAATTCCAATCGTCCATGCGCTTGGTAGCTGCAAGGTTTTGTGATCTAGTCTCTTTATTGTACAGCGCTCTTGAGGCGATTTCTCGCAAAAATAGCGCTTAATAAATCATCCATAAATAAATAAATCGTGGGTATACAAGGAAACACGGTTAGCTACAAAAATACTTCTACTAGGTACTACTACTTTCCCTTATCCGCACCCAATGGTGCATAGGGCACTGCATTGGTGCAGTGTATCTTGATCATTTTATTACATGAAGGTAGGATGATCTGTCCGCCTCCTAGCATAGTGGTAGCGCGTTTAGCTACCGTGCATGAGGTCGCGGGTTCGATTCCCGTAGCGAAATATTTATTTACATGTGATTTTCAAATTAATATTTCATGTTTGATACCTCGGACTGGTTCTGAAGCGTAAGACTGATCATCTTACCTTCATGTAATAAAATAATCAAGATACCTAACAGGTTTCACAAGACTTATGACCTGTTATTACTGGGTTAAACGGCGTACAAATATTTGTAGGTATACCTACATTCAAAATTATGTTAATTTTCTTGTCTAGTAACTACCACTCCCTTATCTGAACCTAATGGTGCATAGGGCACTGAATTGGTACACCGTAATTACCTTTTTTTAAGTAGCTTCCACTCGTTTTCGATTACCTTTTCTTTTAAAAAAAAACTTTTTTTTCTGTGTTTATTTTCTGCCTAGTTCTCACACAATACAGCCTCAAACATCCCCTTAGTATTTATGTTGACCTATTGGCTGTTAACATCCCCAAAAGGGGATCCCCTACTATTTAGGATCAAATGTGTATCCGAGTATAATAGATTATCACCCCTTACTAACCCCAGACCAGAAAGTACACTGGATCATTCTTAATTGGATTGAAGATTGTTCTAAACATTTGAAGAAAAAAAAATACTGGTAGATATTTTTTTGGCTTTAGGAATCCTTTACGGTGAATAATTATTAATAATTATCTTTCATAAAAGAACGGCTAAAAAAATCTATGATGCGAGTGTGCCTTGGTTTAGAAGACGAGAAAAGCCGAGAAAGACATGGTATGACCAAGTACAAGTAGGAACTTGATAATGGTCAAGTGAAATGTCGGAATAATCGACGTGCGTGCGTGAGAAAATTAATAAATGTGGAGGAAGCAAAGTAAGTGTGCCAGGACAGATTGATGTGGCGTTCTATTCTCTCTTCCTACCCCTCTGGAGAAATGGCGTGATGGTTAGGTGGTTAGTTAATTAGTTAAAATTCAAATTAATTCATAAGAAAGTAGGATATGTGATTTTCACATTAATATTTCATGTGTGATACCTTGGACTGGTGCTGAAGCGTATGACTGATCATCTTACCTTCATGTAGTAAAAATGATCAAGAATCACTGCACTTGGTGTACCGATGCAGTGCCCTATGCACCATTGGATGCGGATAAGGTGAAGTAGGGTATTCGCGTTTTTAATACCAATAGTTTTGACGAAATTGTGCTCGAAGATGGGAATTTAACTATGATTTCAAGTTCCAGAGCTTCTCCGTCTCTGTTGAGATCTCAAAAATAATTTACACAAACCCATCATGAGTAAAACCCAGTATTTCTTTTTAAGTATTTGTACACATCAAAAATGTCGGGCACTTAAATTGATTTTTTTTAAACAATTAATTAATACCGGGTAGTTATATTTAATAAATATTTATATTTATTTTGTAATTCGATTCTTGGATTACCTCTCTGCCTCCCAGGCGTACGACGCGCGACGCTGGGGACTCCCCGTTCGATATTTGCCAGCGGAGAAAATTAAAATTGTATTTGATTTGAAGTTGACACGCAATGAAGGGTAGGTTGTAAATACGCCTAGTATGTATTTCATTATGGGTAGAAGTTGCCAGTTAAACACAAGGCAATTATGCTAATTTGACGATATTATTAAAAGTTGTAATAATGATTCAATCGGAATTTTTATACGAATTAATTGAATAATCTGTCATGAAATTTTAATTTAATACAAATCTGAACTGACCCTCGAACAAGAACTCACTAGAAGAGGCGTTTCATTTTATTTTAACATTTTCCAATATAGGATATAAATCACTTTTTGACGTCAAATAAAAACAAACGATTACAATGTACAAAAAATATCACAAATTTAAATAAAAATAACATAACAAAACTATACAAATATAAATTAACATGTCCAAGGGTTCGGATCTTCAAAATAGTCACCTAACTGGTAATAGGCCTTCAAGCATAGTTTATTTTTATCATTTAAAAAAAAAAATTGATACATAATGATTGAATGCTTTCTGGCACCCTGTTATACAAGCGTGTAGGTACATTGCCTTCTAAATGACTTACTGACCCTTTGCAGACGGCTTATAGTATCTGCAAATTTGTTTTTAAAATAACATAACACCACTTGTCAATTGTTTATAATACTATTTTTTAGCTTAAAGCCTTAAGCCCGCTATATATGGGACAGTTTACTACACAGTTTTCTGTGCAGTCTGAAAACGGTCCCGTATAAAGCTAAAACTGCATGAAAAACTGTGTGCTAGTGTCAGATTTAAGCTGACATGACAGTTAATGATTTTTATGTAAACGTTTAAGTAGACATTGGTTTATTGTATGCTTTTAAATACGTAAAAAACCAATAACATATTTACATTATTAGCTAAATATACAATTTCCTGAGAGCAAACATACGATAATAACTTACAATCGCGTTTCAAAAATACACATATTTAGCGTGTCTTTTGACAGAAGTTTGACAGACTGCACAGTTTTCTGAACAAAAAACTGTGTAGTTTTCTGAACAAGAAACTGTCCCATATAAAACGGGCATTAGTATATATAACATTTTTGGCGTGTTCAAATACTTGTAAACAAATCTGGTAAATCAAATAACAACTTTTATCCCAAGACGGGAGTAGGTATATATTTCATTTTATATCTCACAAAGATGAGGTTGAATTTTTTCAAACTCAGGAATATGGATTTTCGAGCGTTTACAGGGCTTATGACCTGTCATTGGCTGGGTTAAGTGGCCACTTTACGTAGGTACTACAACATTCCCCATTCCGCTTATTAGCGAATATCCACACCAGGTAACCTTTTCATTTTGTATATATTACTTGTTATATAGGTATAAAATATATATGTCATATGTATTTTATTTATTTTTATTTATTTATTTAATTAGTGTGTACACATTTAAGGTTACATATTTATGGTCCTGGACTGCCAAATAAGCTAAGAGCTGGGTATTGGCAGTCGTGAATTGTTATAAATATTAAAACATTACATACCACTACGGTATTGGAATAATTATGAATATTAAAACTACATACTAATAAACTATTGAAATTATTATAAATTATTAAAACATAACAAACTGAATATGAATATGAAAAATTAATATTAAAATACTACATACTAATGGTAATGAAATATTGAAATTATTATAATTATTAAAACATTACAAGCTAAGAAAATATAAAAACTGTTATAGCATTAATACATTAAATTTAAATTTAAGTAGGTATATGTACTGCCGAAGAGAGTACCTACAATAGGTGTTTTGAAACAGCATTTTTTTCAAATCACTTTTTTGGCGTTGTACGGACGATAAATATAGTCATATAACTCTTTTTATTCTTGAAGGGACTAAACAGAAAATAAGTAATCTATCTATATCTCACGAATGAGATCACCTACAGATGTCTGAATCACGGGAGGCGTGCGTCCGTCGCGGCGCCCCCGGCCGGCGCTGGCGTCGCGTGACGTAGCACCCTCCCAGACCCCCGGGGGCGGAGGGGAGCGGGGGTGCAATCAGCACTAATGGACCGCCAGGTGAGGGGGGCTACAATGCAAGCTAGCACATCTATAGTAGAGACGGTGTGACGTGGTCTCTCTGATGGGTGCAACGCTTAGACCAAGTGCAATGAGAAAATGAAATGGTGTAGTAGATAGCGCCGTAAGAGCATACTCCACAACGTGACTCTCGGCCGCTTCCCATACAAACGTATTCCTCGATTTTCTCCCTGGAATTTAACATTAGAGCAATTATTTTTTCACACATTTTAGATACCTATCGACCAGTTGCTCGATCACAGATCAGTACCGACTCGGTAATAAGCGACGTGATAACGATTTCTTACCCATGGATGTTTAACGTTTTCGCGATCACAATGGAACACGCGTTAAAAGTTATCGATCGGGATTATTAAACGAGCGCATACTAGTCGCGAGCCATTTCCCGAGATATATCTTATTCGCACAAATCTTCATTCAATCTTTATTATAATTTAGCCGGTTTTCGGCAAGCCAAATATTGAGAAAAGCAGTCGACATAATAAAAAATCCGACAAGCGCGATGATTTGACGTTTGACGTAAGGCCGCGATATAGCGTAGATCGGCTCCGCTCGGCTCAGATCGTCAATGCTCGGCTCAGCGATCGCGGTATTGAACGGTATGTCATTGTGATCGCTCAAATCGTTAGCGTTAGCACGTGATTAGCACGCTTTTAACTACGTCGATAGTTATCTGTGCTTGAGCTACTGATGCGTGTTTGCATCGTCTTATTTTATTGATATTTCATTTGTTAAAGGAGATAAATAAATGATTATGATCATGAACGCGATACTAAATGAAATTATCTTTTATAATATCCTGCCTAACTGATTTTGAAACATTTTTTTTACTCTCCTATAAAATAGTGTCTGTCCCAAGTAACAATTTAGTTCCATCACAGTGCCGATATCTTAAATCTCTTCAATAGGTGATTCCCATTGCATTATCAACATATTTTAACACGCGGCTATGGCCTGTTATGATTTTTTTATTTGGGAGCGAGCGAGGGTGGTTTCGTTTAGTTGGGGGGATGATTTTGGATTCTAATTGTGATCATTAATAGAGATGAGTTGATGGGATCACATTAACAATGATTTGGTGAAGTTAACGATGGCAGATGTTCTATAAACTAAACGCGAACGCGAAGTCTAATTAATCGTTCGATCCAATCTGTTCAAGCCGTATAAGTATAAATTTAAGTTTTTGCAAATATCATAAGACTTATTGAGAATATAATCGAATAGAATCGAATTAAAGTTAAGTGCCTGAGAAGGATATTAGGCTTAGGGGGTTTGACTGCATAACCAATGTTGAAGTCCGGGGACGGACGCAGCAACCTCAAATAACTGGAGTCGTGAAGTCGCGGTGGTAGACCTTGTTTGGGCATGTCGGTACTCTGGATACCTCAACACGAGCTGCCTCTTCTTTAGGCCTGCAGGATCGTCGGTGACCATCTTACGAATGTATTCGGCGGAGCTGATGGATGCGGGCCTGACGTGGGAGTAGGCGAGATAGCTGGCTGGCGATAGGGTTTCCTGGAGGGATCTAGTGATGTCCACATGCTCCACATAGGAGCATAGGGGCGTGAAAGAAGAAGAATCTCTACGATCCAAAAATATTTTAAACAATTAGGTACCCACTTAAGGGCATATTCCACCACGTGATTAGCGGCCGCTTCCCAAACAAACGTATTCCTCGATTTTCTACCTGGAATTTAACATTAAAGCAGCAATGATTTTTTCACACATTTTAGATATCGACCAGATTCGTGTTTGCATCGTCTTATTTTTTGAATATTTATTTTATTTTTTAAAGGTGATAAATAAATTATTTTTAAAATAAGACGATACATACACGCATCTGTAGCTCAAGCACAGATAACTATCGACGTAGTTAAAAGCGTGCTAATCACGTGCTAACGCTAACGATTTGAGCGATCACAATGACATACCGTTCAATACCGCGATTGCTGAGCCGATCATTGACGATCTGAGCCGAGGGGAGCCGATCTACGCTATATCGCGGCCTTACGTCAAACGTCAAATCATCGCGCTTGTCGGATTTTTTATTATGTCGACTGCTTTTCTCAATATTTGGCTTGCCGAAAACCGGCTAAATTATAATAAAGATTGAATGAAGATTTGTGCGAATAAGATATATCTCGGGAAATGGCTCGCGACTAGTATGCGCTCGTTTAATAATCCCGATCGATAACTTTTAACGCGTGTTCCATTGTGATCGCGGAAACGTTAAACATCCATGGGTAAGAAATCGTTATCACGTCGCTTATTACCGAGTCGGTACTGATCTGTGATCGAGCAACTGGTGGATATCTAAAACGTGATATCTAAAAATCAGTGCTCTAATGTTAAATTCCAGGGATAAAATCGAGGAATACGTTTGTATGGGAAAGGAACACGTGAGTCACGCGGGGGAGTTATATGCTCAAATTATTGAAAATGTAGTTACTGACGTTTTGCCGATTTATTTAGCCCGATTGCACAGTGGTATTTTTTGTGACTGGACGGCGCCATCTCCCCTTTAACAATCCCCCTGTAGTCTGTAGCCCAGTGCGTGCGTTGTTTGGCCACGGCATAATCTAGAAAAAACTAAAGGGCTTTTTTCCATCTAAGTTATTTCTCCCACCATTAATAGGTAATAGTAATAATAATAATAATAATCTACTAGCTTAGATTTTACCGCATCCCCTCCCTATGTGGAGCATATTGATTCCACAAACTGCCTCCAAGTCAAGCGATCGGCCTGCATTCTCCCAGGTCAGGTCCACTTCCCGCAGTTCTGACGCAAACTGCCGACGAATTGTCAACAGTGGACGACCAGGACGCCGAGAACCTGATGCCTTGTAAAATAGGCAAGTATATGGTATATGGCCTAGCCAGCCGAAACGCCCTCGCCGGATGACAGTAGATACCAAGGGTGATGGGTCCGTTGCCTCACCCATGTGTTCCTTACAAAGTCAAACCACCGCACACCTAAAATTCTTCTAAGACACCTATTCTCAAAACTCAGAAGTCTGCTGTCTTGGGCCCTGGTTAGGTGCCACGATTCGCAGCCATAGAGGAGAACAGGTGTGATGCAGGAGTTATAAAGTCGGCATTTTGTTTTAACCGAGTAAACATCCAATTATTATAGCACGTTCAATTACTATAGCACCCACCCTACTAATATCTAAAACTTCGTACAGTCATTTACATAAATATTTTAGAAGTTTTTCCCCTGTCCGAGGCAGAGATAGAGAGGGTTTGAAAATGCAGGCTTTCGAAGGCTTTTCGGCCCTTTGTTCCGTAGTGTTTACCGTCCAGATCGATCACAGGTAGGGGTAGTGGGGGTGGGGAGACACCCCGTCATCTAACACCGCCTGTCCGGTATTGCCAACCTGGGCCGTTTTAGGACACCACACTGTGATATTTGTATAGGTATAAATGTTTCCCACTTAGAAATTCACTCGAATCTAAATAGGATATTTATCTATTACAATATGAATGTCTTATGTAGAAGTAAGTAGAAATGTCTTATAAGTAGTTTTATAAGTGGTTTTCAAATAAAAATATTTCATATGAAATATTTATACATTTAAGAATAATTTATTATTATTATTTATTTGCAAAAAATATTACCAAATTGTTTGATAAATTTGTCATCACTGGCGTTACCTGTGCTGAGGACTAATTTTACAACTATTACTTTTTTAAATTATTTATTTATTTACAAACATAGATTCATATGATCTAATTTAGAGTTTCCTAAATATCTCAATACAGGTATGTAACATACTTATTAGGGTAATAAATATCATAGATAGGTAAGCATAATACTTGCGCAGTGGAACATTATACAAACAGAAAGATAATTTTTTTTTTAAACTGAATTAAATTGGTTCTAAATAGGCAATTGCCTGTTTTAAGAATCCGATATCGATTACCTACATAAAATGGATCCAGGTGTGTTTGGTATGAAACAAAACATTTAATTAACTGTAATACCTACTTCTAATTAATGACACATTATATTATATTATTATTATTCTCTCTGAGTTTAGCGCCCCTGATTTCGTCTTTCGGACAGTGGCGCTGGGAGGGGGGTGGTGTGGGGTGTGGATTGTGGGTGTGGGCGTCAGGGTGGTTGCGATGACGAAACCCGTGGAGATAAAACAACCACGCCGTAGCTTAGCAACCGATTATCTGTCAACAGAGCCCCAACTGGTATTAGTGAGATAGTGATACAAGAGAAAATGGGTATTAGGTATAGCGTAACAAAACTGAATACACGGAGTAATTAAACTCATAGTTCCTACAACCTGAAAACTGGTGAATCTACATCATATTTGAATCCCAATGTATAATATGAATTCTGAATCTGAAACTTGAAAAAAAAACATTTTTCTTCTCATAAAAGGCTTTCATACAGATTAAGTAAAATTGCTCAAATTCTTATTAAAACGCGGTTTTTAATTTTGTGTTTTTTATGGACGTTATTAATTTGACTGAATACACGATATTTGATAAGAGTTTGCAAAAATTTATAGAAAAAAAAAACAAATTCTTACTCTATTGTCTCGAAAACTATGGGTCAAATTTTTAAAAATCTACAATATCGACTCTAAATATGATGTAAATTCACTGGTTTCCCGCTTGTACATCGAGTTTTGTTACACGGTGTATAATTTAAATATATATTTAAGTTATGTTAGTAGGTAGGTACCTAAAGGAATATTCGTTGGATAGATCCAATTAGTTATAGAAAGCAATTTAATGTAGACTCGAAACTGTAATTAAATTACTAGTACTTACCTACTAGGTAGGGACCAAATTACCTTTTTCCGCGCCTAATTACTGCCCAAGAATCTAAACAAGTCGTGAAGCGATGCAATATTTTTTTTTAAATTTTTTTCTAATCAATTTTCAGTTCAGCTTAAAGTTACCGCAGATGCATATTTTTAAATTTGTTTTATTCTTATTTTGTTTTTTATATGAACTTTAGAGGCTTGCACTCCCCATCCATAAATGAATATTATTATTATTTATTTACTCACTTACTCCATTGGTAGGTACCTATACCAAGCGCAGTTTATATAATATATTGCTAATTTCTTACATTCGCATTTTTAACTTATTAATCTAATTGAATTATCCGATAAGCAAGTATTTTTAATATCTGATGAAAAATTAAGCCGACGAAATCTGAAATTCCAGTTAGAATAACCCGTTCAATATATTCTATAAAAGTCAGCTAAGTTTTATTATTTTTCAATTTCACTAAGTTTTTCGTTGGAAACTTACGATTAGATTCATCAAAGCAGAACAGCATCGCACCAAATATCGTAATTAATTGTATATCTTTAATTATCTACCATATCTACCAACGGTAAGATTTATCTACCAAAAACCTTTTTGGAGGTTTCATTGTACTCGACTCAAAAATATATGCTTAAGTCGAGTCACCGAATACCAGGAAAGCATGAATGCGAAGAATTCTCAGTACGATTTAAAAGCTCTACCGCGATATTGTAATTTATGAACAATCTACCTACGGATTTTATGAACGCCTTTGTGCTCTGCACCCCAATGGCATCAAAATATTGCACCCAAGCGTCTCCCACATTTATTTACTCACTTACCTCTGGGAGATACAACGCATAAATTTTATACACTCCACAACAGTGTCGCATTTCGCATTGTGTACTTATTAATCTAAAAAATATGCCATTAAAACAATTAGACAAATAAACAAAGAAGCTCACAAATATTTTTCTATCGGCTTTTTTAACGAAATTAATATTTTAACGTGTTCGTATCGTCTTATTTATCGACACATCTAGTCGATATCTAAAATGTGTGAAAAAATCATTGCTCTAATGTTAAATTCCAGGGAGAAAATCGAGGAATACATTTGTATGGGAAGCCGCCGCACGTGGTGGAGTCTCTTACCGCGCTATCTACTACATCATTTCATTATCCTCTAAAATTGAAAAATTAAAAACATGGGTGCTCCAATGTAGATCATTGGATCTATGTATTTGTCAATCGATTCATTCAAGCGTAAACGTTAAAACTTTGGCTATTGGAAAAAAAATGGCTGAAGCGTATGACTGATAATCTTACCTTCATACCTTCAGTAAAATGATCAAGATACACTGCACTTGGTGTAGCGATGCAGTGCCCTATGCACCATTGGGTGTGGATATGGGAAAGTAGTAGTATTGGAAAAAAGCTCTTTGATGAAGATGACGCCACCATTGTGAGCTTTCCTTAATAAAACAATTTTTTTCGTTTTTTGTGATAAAAATGCATCCGCCTTGTACCTACTTAATATCATTAGGTACCTACTTTATAATTTGAGATATTAAGATGTAAAACATTTGTGTTATTTTAAAACTAAAACAACGTGTATTTTTAATTACGTGTTTCAATCGCTTTTTTTTTGCTTGTTTCGATGATAACTTGTTTCGTTTTCTGTTTTCCGCGTCACTAATGCGTCCCTGCACGCAAAAGCTGGATTCGCTCTCCCAGGGGGAGCTACTGACTCCTACATAAAGCCGGTAAGGTACATAATGTCAAGGTGTATCTATAGAAGACGCACCCACACACCAAAACACGCGTATGTATTTTTTTATCTGTGTATGTATTTTGGTAGTTTTCCAGCCAAATCGCCATGGAAACGGTCCCCAGAGACGGGAAAACTACTAGGAGCACATAATGTAGCAGGGTAAATAATATGTGTAATGTAGGTAATTCGTTCGTTGTGTTCCCGTCCAATTTCTATGGAATATAGCCGCCAGTCGCCACCTACACAAGGACGTGTATCTCTCTTTGTATTTTAAGTTGTGCGATTCCTGGTAAGGTCGCCATGACGACGGGCGCACAAACACGCAACGAAAACCTCCCTCTCTCTCGTGTTGTAGAGGTCCTCTCGCTCGCGCGCTCCCAGGAGAACACGCGGCGCAGAAGATTCCATTTTCAGCTCTCCTTTGTGTCGCGGTTGCTTCCCGCCCGTGGAAAATCGTCGAGCTTTCTCTTTCCCGCGCCGATTGATCTGCGAATCCGTTGTTTCGAATTTTCCTGGAAACCATTTTGAATTTGGTATTCCCGCCTTTGAATAAAAAATGTTCCTAGAATCTCTGAAATGAACGTCGTGTTCCAATCCCGCAGATGATTCGATGTTTTTTTAATTCGATTAGTCTTTTGTTTAGTGTAGCGTGTTTTGTTTCAATGCTCGCTATCACCACGCAGTTTTGAATAAATTATTCGGTCAGTTGGTCTCCCATATGTCAACTATTATCTTCTCCTGGTATTCAAATGCATAAATGGTCTTAATGTTCGAAACAACGCTTCTCTCGACGAACGCGATCCGAATATTGATTTGGAATTGCGTAGGAAGCGAAAAGATGTTCCGCTAGACAGCACATCAAATCGTGTGAATAATCCATCTATTTATAAGGTTTCCCCATTACCTTTGCTATTTTAGGGATACGCGTATTCAATTATCCAATTTGGTCAGCAAATCAGGCAATTAAAATATAATCTTATAATATCACTGACGTTGCGTTGTGTGCGTGTCAAGAATGTTAAAAACTACACGTAAGTAGATATTATTTGACAAAGTTTTAAAACTGCTGGCGATAACTCTCTATACCAATTTACATGACCAAACCAAACTACAAACTACTAGTGCTCTAAGACCAGACCTGTGACCATTCAAATTTTTGAAATTTTGAACAAATTAATTAGATACTTTATGGGCAATTCCATGCCTATGAAATATTAAATTACCTACCCACTTTGTTTTTTAATTTTCTAAATTAGATTATTTTAATACAATTTTCCCGCGTACAGCAGAACTTGTAATTATTAAGTTTGAGAGGCACTGACTTTCTAAAATGACGTCATCGCAATCGCATTACATTATATTGATATTTGGTCAAATTTCAATACCAGGAGCACAGAACAGGAAACGGATAGATTGTTAGTTAACTCCATCACAATATTTTACTAAATCGATAATCGAAAATAATTCAGATGACGTCAGACTAATCATCGTACTTTACCGCGTCTACCCACATAATAAATATATTTTCAAATCACAGCCAATCGAAATGTCCGTCTGGGATTCAATTTGCTCCACCTCGACCGCAGACCGGTTATGCTAACCTGGTATGTAGAGGTATACCTACGTATTCTGCTTCATATTATCTACATAAAAAAAGCGGGTATCAATGTAGGATGTATACTATAATATTATTATACCTCCTATCTCTTCTCATCTCCTTTGCTCCGGGCATCTTGGCGTGCGCGCCGCGCCGTGACGGGGGCCGGAAGGGTCAGGATTTAAAAATAGAACGGCCGCCATGACCCGTGTTCGAATTTCGAAAAATTATCCCCCGCTAAATGTCAAAAGGGACGTCAAAAAACACGTTCCGTTTTTGTAAGTTTAAATAGAAAAATATTTAAGGGCGGCTAAGTCTTTGAGATCAAAAGGCGTTTATTGTATTATTTTTTTTATAAAAGACGAAAGTTGTCAAAAGCTTGACTTTACACGTCTTTTGACCCTCTAATAATACATCATTTTTAAAACTTTACTTTTATTCTTCATTGTAAACTTCATTTTTATTCAAATATTATGAAAAATTATAAAAGAACTATCCTTCTGTTAATTTTGCTTAAAAGTAACTTAAAATGGAATTAATAATCTTTTTATCGGTAAAATCGTTCAGAAATGCTATAAAATATGTCGTCAAAAAGCTAGCTCGCTCTTCAAATTTTGGGAGCTTTTTTTCTTTGGAATTAGATGGCTGTTATTTTAATAGCTGTTATTATAGCTGTTATTTTTATTTTAACCTTACTAGAATGTGATCTAAAATAAAACAAGTACCCAATTAAAACAATCTTTTAGGAATGTCTCCGAACGCGATAGAAATATATTCCAAAATGTCTTCTTGAGAGGAAAATCTTTTGCCCTCTATCAAGATAAAGGACTTCAAGGTGTAACGACCGTGCGACAGAGACACAGATAACCGATCACGAATCCCGCAGGAGAGCGAGAAGGAGCAATCCAAAATATACTAGGAGGAAATGAGACGGGTGTGAATATCTTTTCTTCCTATAGCAGATCCTGAGGGAGTGAGCGAGATGTAAGAGTGACCGGCCTGACCAATCACAGCTCGCCATCTCAAGACGAGATGACTGTTTGGTACTCGAAGCTTTTTGTTCCATTTTGTTTGAGTTTTGGCGGTCTTCCAAGAAATCCGTGGATTCTTATTTAACCTCATTTTTACCAGCCAAACGACATCCATTATAAATAAATAATTTATACAAAGAATATGGTAATCTTCGTTCGAAAATTTTTCTTTAGGTTAGTTTATCTAAATCTTTTATTGGTAATACTGAAATAGTTTTTTTCCTGTAACTCTAGTTTGATAAAACAAGAAAACACGCAATCATCATTGCTATCTGATCATAGAAACGTAAAAGTGTTGGTCCTGCAATAAAAATGCCGTAGTTAACGGCCGCCTTGGTGATAATGATAAGACCAGAAACTAGTTTTTGCCATTGTAAAGTGAACAAAAAGATGTGCACTTTATTGGTTATCTTCGGAGCGAAAAGTCGCCATTTTGAATTGCAAATTTTCTTCAAATTAACCAGTTTTATTCCAAACAAGTTGGCAAGCTCTCACTTGCCACCTCTAAATGAAGCATTTTTGGTTTACTAATTGAGTTTCTTGTATTAAAGTTTGATTGAAATATTAACACAAAATTTAATGAAAATTCAGAACGCCAAATTTGACGAAAAATTGGCGAGCATTGAGAGACATTTGTAGTACCTACCTACCTATAAGGCCCAACCAGCTGAATTTCCTTCCCTAGTTGTTGACAAAAGTGGTTGCTGCGTCCGCTGCCTAACTTGTTCCTTATGAAGTCAAACCACGGCACACCAATGCTATTTTTGGCCCTAGTAAAGGTGCCACGATTCGCAGTTGTAATGTAGACATGTTATAGGCGCAGAATTTAGTTTTTTACGAGTACCTACCTATGTTTTATAAATTTACTTACATTTTGTTAAATTTTATATGTTAAATTATTTTTTTTAGCAATATGAAAAAGTTAGAAACATGAAATTTGAAAAAAAAAATCGTCATTATTTCTCAGAACTACAAGGGCCTCACAAAAGCGAGGAGATACCTTTGTGGGGGGATCTATTATGCTCCCAGCCGAGCCTTCCAAAATTTTAAATTAATTATTCTTCGAGAAATGGCGGTTCAAAGGTGCCACGCTGGCGCCCTGGTACGTATTGTGATTGGTGGATGGATGGATGGATGATGAATTGCGCGCGAACGTTCTTCTTTACTTCTTTTCTTTTTTTCTCGGTCGCCATCTTGGTTTCCGTTCTGGATTCGAAATAAAGAACGTGGCGGGTGTTGCCAGACGCGAACGTGACTTGCACTTTCTTATAGAATACAATCTACCCCGATTCTTTGAAAGAGATATTTATTATTTGTGTTGCTATTGAGTTTTTTGGATTTGTTTTTGAATGGAAAAGCAATCTTATTTGCACAAAGGAAAATCAAATCATAGCAAGAGCGTGGAAAACTTTTTTACTCAATACGCATAAGTTTAAGGAATTCAAAATAAAGGAAAGTAATCGGGTGGCGGCCCAGTGGCGTACCCATCGTCGCGGACATGGAGTTGAATCATGCTTTTGTTTCTTAAAATATAGCTTTATTAGAATGACATCTGTCAGCAAAAATGACGGCATAACTTTTGTTGTAGGTATCGTCTTATGAGTGATTTATATTGACGCATAAAAAATCATTCGTACCTGGCATGTTGGTAAATTCTTTAAATGCAATGTTTCACATATAAATAAAGCATATACATCTGTATATTGTTGTACATAATATATTATAATCAGTTTTTAAATAAAAACGATCCTACAATTTGACAGCTGTCATACTAATCAAGCTATATTTTAAGGACTAAAGGATTGAATCCACACTTTATTTATACATATTTTGAAACACATATTGCTTATTTTTCTCAAAAGGACACTTAATAATATCATATGCGTAATTGCTGTTTATTATTCATTAAAAATACTTACTCACTGTTAAAAAAGGATTGTGGTAATACCGAATAAATCACTAAAATTATTAGATAAATTGTCTAATATTGTTCATATCAAATAACTTGGCGTTCAACTATGAATAATTAATTTATCTTAATTTTAACTTAAGCGTGGATATTTTAAATGAATTATTATGGATTGTAATTGTATGCTTATAACCATATTATTGAAATATTTTTGCTTCCCTACCTATGAAGTAAAATAATTTGGCGTATTTTTCCAGTTAGTGTAAAAATAAATTCGTGCTTGCAGAACAAATAATCTCTATTTTTATCTTTGTTTCTGAACACTACTATTAAATGTCATCTTTATTACCTCAACATAGATAATATTAGCGCAAGATGGACGCGTCGTGAGAGACGTGTGGGGAAAATAAAATAAATTTAGTGCTTTTTGCTGTTTGCCATTCTGACATGTAAAAGTACGACAATTGTAAATTAAAAATAATTATCGGCACAGTAAACAGAGGCGGCGTAGATTTTTTTTGCCCCAACATGCGTCAAAAGTTAGTTTTTAAAACTACTACTACTTTGCTACGGAAATCGAATCCGAAAACTTCATTATCTCTGAGTTCAGCGTCTTAGACCGTCACTTATTTCAAAGAAGGTCCAAATTAATTTTGGACCATATCGTGGTCTAGTGCAGGCGTTTCTTAACCTCGGGCTCTAGATAGGTAAAATATTACAAGTAACCATACAGGTAGCAAGTAGGTGCTTGTGCTCTATAAGAAAACGCGTTTGTGACATTGTGTGTTGAAAGAATATATCCAAGTAAAATAGATAATACCCATCCTACCTCTGTTATCTTTTTAGGTTAACTTCTCAATTATTATTTATTTTTAACCCAGCCGTAGTTAACGGCCGCCTTGGTGATAATGATAAGACCAGAAACTAGTTTTTTGCCATTGTAAAGTGAACAAAAAGATTGTGCACTTTATTGTTTATCTGTCGAGCGAAAAGTCGCCATTTTGAATTGCAAATTTTCTTCAAAATAAAACCAGTTTTATTCCAAACAAGTTGGCAAGCTCTCACTTGCCACTCTGAATGAAGCATTTTTGGTTATACTAATTGAGTTTACTTGTATTAAAGTTTGATTGAAATATTAACACATAATTTAATGAAAATTCAGAACGCCAAATTTTGACGAAAAATTGGCGAGCATTGAGAGACATTTGTAGTACCTACCTCTACCTATAAGGCCCAACCAGCTAAATTTCCTTCCCAGGTTGTTGACAAAAGTGGTTGCTGCGTCCGCTGCCTAACTTGTTCCTTATGAAGTCAAACCACGGCAAACCAATGCTATTTTTGGCCCTAGTAAGGTGCCACGATTTGCAGTTGTAATGTAGACATGTTATAGGCAGAATTTAGTTTTTACGAGTACCTACCTATGTTTATAAATTTACTTACATTTTAATAATATTTATGTGTTAAAATATTTTTTTTAGCGATATGAAAAAGTTAGAAACATGAAATTTGAAAAAAAAATCGTCATTATTTCTCAGAAACTACGAGGATCCTCACAAAAGCGAGGAGATACCTTTGTGGGGGGATCTATTATGCTCCCAGCCGAGGCCTTCCAAAATTTTTAAATTAATTATTCTTCGAGAAATGGCGGTTTCAAAGGTGCCACGTGGCGCCCTGGTACGTATTTGTGATTGGTGGATGGATGGGGGATGGATGATGAATTGCGCGCGAACGTTCTTCTTTACTTCTTTTCTTTTTTCTCGTCGCCATCTTGGTTTCCGTTCTGGATTCGAAATAAAAGAACGTGGCGGGTGTTGCCAGACGCGAACGTGACTTGCACTTATAGAATACAATCTACCCCCGATTCTTTTGAAAAGAGATATTTATTATTTGATGTTGCTATTGAGTTTTTTGGATTTGTTTTTGAATGGAAAAGCAATCTTATTGCACAAAGGAAAATCAAATCATAGCAAGAGCGTGGAAAACTTTTAACTCAATACGCATAAGTTTAAGGAATTCAAAATAAAGGAAAGTAATCGGGTGGCGGCCCAGTGGCGTACCCATCGTCGCGGACTTGGAGTTGAATCATGCTTTTGTTTCTTAAAATATAGCTTTAATAGAATGACATCTGTCAGGAAAAATGACGGCATAAACTTTGTAGTAGGTATCGTGGTATCGTCTTATGAGTGATTAAATATTGACGCATAAAAAATCATTCGTACCTGGCATGTTGGTAAATTCTTTAAATGCAATGTTTCACATTTAAATAAGCATATACACCTGTATATAGTACATAATATATTATAAATCTGCTTAAAATTAAAACGATCCTTATGAAATTAAACAACTTTTGTTTTAAAACTACTTTTTTTTATTTATTTAACACTCCAACCGGTTCGAGACACTACTCCTTCATCAGGGATTTGTATAATAATAATTTAAAAATTAAGTAATAAGTCGCTAACTAAAATGTTGAAGTGGTTGACCAGTAAGGGATAAAGGGGTGGAGAGGGGAGTGAAGCGGGGGAGGAACACTATGATCGGTGCATTGGGGTGTAGATACTTATAAATACACAAGTTGACAGATTTATGAGAACAGACGTTGAACTAATTGAGTTAATAAACACGATCCTACTTATTCATACAATTTGACAGCTTGCCATACTAACAAGTCTATTTTAAGGACTAAAAGATCGAATCCACACTTTTTATACATATTTTGAAACACCGTATTGCTGGGGGGGCTTATTTTTCTCACAAGGACACTTAATAATATCATATGCGTAATTGCTGTTTATTATTTATTAAAAATACTTACTCACTGTTAAAAAAGGGATTGTGGTAATTCCGAATCAATCACTAAAATGATTAGATAAATTGTCTAATATTGTTGACATCAAATAACTTGGCGTTCAACTAAGAATAATTAATTTATCTAAATTTTAACTTTAGCCGTGGATATTTTAAATGAATTATTATGGATTGTAATTGTATTCTTATAACCATATTATTGAAATATTTTTGCTTCCCTACCTATGAAGTAAAATAATTGGGCGTATTTTTCCAGTTAGTGTAAAATAAATTCGTGCTTGCAGAACAAATAATCTCTAATTTTATCTTTGTTTTCTGAACGCTACCATTAAAATGTCATCTTTATTACCCTCAACATAGAATAATATTAGCGCAAGATGGAACGCGTCGTGAGAGACGTGTTGGAGAAAAATAAAAAATAAATTTAGTGCTTTTTTGCTGTTTGCCATTCTGACATGTAAAAGTACAACAATGTAAATTAAAAATAAATAATCGGCACAGTAAACAGAGCGGCTTAGTTTTTTTTTTGCCCAAACTTGCGTCAAAAGTTTAGTTTTTTAAAAACTACTACTACTTTACTACGGAAATCGAAATCACGAAACTTTTAACATGTCTTAAGTTCAGCGTCTTAGACCGTCACTTATTTCCAAATAAGGTCAAAATTATTTTTGGACCATATCGTGGTCTAGTGGATAGAGGTTAGATAGTTAGATTGGCTACGTCGCTACACTGCAACTTGTTTCCAACTTTCAGCAATAACAATGTATTTTTTCTAGTAAAATAAATGTAGGTAAAAAAAAATAAAAAATTCAATCATGTTTCTAAAGTAATTAATATGTACCTCCCTGTTTCTTGACTATTTTGCATACGCAATTGCAGGCCGCAGGTGCAGGCCGGTTGCGGCCGACCTTTTGAGCAGTTTCGTTTAATAAAATTACGTAAATTTAAAGATAATGAAAATTGTATTTAGGTACGATTTACATCCAATTTTCTGAGAGATTGTTAATAGTTAAAATACTTAATTTATGTACATAGAATTGTTTTCTAGTTCTAAAGCATGCGGAGCATCTACCGCATGTATGGACGACACGCCTCTGGTACCTACCTATCTAATAAATTATTTTATTCCTGTAACAAAAGCTTTTGGTGTTATGCTGATTGCCTAGTCTAGGCGCTTTAAGGAATTTTCATCACATAATAATCCCTATATAATATTTATATAGCTTTATCAGAATGACAGCTGTCAAACTGTATGGATTATTTTAGTTTTAAATCTAATTTTTTACTTCATATTATTTTTTTTAAAAACATGCCAGATACGAAGAGTGCTTTATTAATGTAAATCACTCGATAGACGTCATTTATTGATGATATTTGTTTGAACCAAGTCCCATACAAGCTTTATCAGACTTGATTCATAGAAATTCTAACATGACGAACCGTCATTTTAATCAAGCAGTATTTGATAGACCGTATATTTTAAAATTAATTAATAGGTATTTCGTAGATTGTAAAAATTTTTTTTTCGCATTTTTATAATAATTATTCTTTCTAATCTTTGCCTCGTGGTGCATAAAGCACTGTAAATGGTATACCAATTAAAGCGTTGTCCTTATTATTACATGTTAATGTACAACAGTTAACATAATTTTCCAAACAATCCGCAATAAGGCGGCCTCCGTAGCGTGATGGCTAAGACGCACGACTCACGATACGGAGGTTCCGGGTTCGATTCCCGGTGAGAACGCAAAAATAAAAAGTGATTTTTCTCAATCCTGGATGTTTGTGGCGTTGTTCCCCTATTTGGGCCTCCTGGCCTGTTAATGGGGTTAAATAAAATAAAAAAAAAATTTAAAGTTCACTTAAAATACAAACTCGCTCTTTACGACGATTGTCCACATTGGGTTAGGGGGGGGGGTATACAAGTGTTTACTTAGGTTCGATTCCTGTATGGGGTCAACTAGGTACTACTTCCACTACTTTCCCTTATGTGAGATATGTGTGTGAAAGACAGAAGAAGTACGAACGTGTGTGTGTATGTAGTATGTCTGCTGTGTGCCCGTCATTCCCAGTTAGAGCTCTGAGCAGCGTAGACAGTAAAAACCGTGTATTATAATAAACCCGTCAATATTGTCACAGCCGTGTATTACTAAAAGCCCCCATACCAATACATCACACCTTATAAGCACCCAACCATGTGCATAGGGCACTGCAACGGTACAGCCAAGCGCAGTGTAATATTGATCATTTTAACAACATGAAATATTTATTTACATGTAGTTTTTATATCAATATTTCACGTGTAAAACTTTGGACAGGCACTGAAGCGTAATACTGATCATCTTACCTTCATGAAATGGGAATGAAGCAGTAATACAGTAGAATTACCTGACGGTTTTCGCAGTAAAATGCCCTTGGAATGTAGCCATCGGAGTCCGCAGTGGCGGCTCTGTCTCTGCTGGATTCTCCTCGAGATATCGTACAACTTAAACACGCGTCACGTCGGTCGTAAATTTACCGTTCCGATAAACGGTAGGAGAGAACGACCAACTTTGTACCCGCGTCACGTACTACGTTCTACGGTAGATAACGCTATGATGCATTATGCCCTTCGGTCAAATAGCTTAACTATGCGTTAATTACGGCGAAGTTTAAGCTGAGGTATATTAATTTATTTACATATGGTCTGAAACCTACAGCCTTGCATAATACGTTTGCACATTTTTTTTCTTCAAATACAGTAAAATGAACAAAAATAAATACGAATCCACCCATGCTAATCGTTGTCAAAAGGATAATAAACTGATAAACGCCATATACTATTTCCGAATATTTTTAATAACATGTGATTTTCTTTTCAATATTACATGTGTGATATCTTGGACTAGTAACTGAAGCGTAAAGACTAATCATCTTACCTTCAATATAAAATGATCAAGAAACACTGTACTTGGTGTACCAATGCAGTGCCCTATGCACCATTCCGTGCGATAAGGGAAAGTAGTAGAAGTAGTATTATTTCCAACTTTGCAGCTTGTTTCTCGCATATTTGGTTTTTTTGGACTATTTTAAATCTCTCCCATTCTCAATAAAAAATATATAAATCGTTTTCAAACGAATGTAGGTAGATTGATTAAAAACATTCAGCGAACTTCATATAAACTGCTGTCACACTTCATTACCCTCCCCCGTTTTTATTTGTTCTACTAAATTTATAGACAGATTTCGGATAATGTAGGTATAATTAAACAAAAATAACTCCATCTATCTAGCGTCCCGTGGGGGTCATTATAATATAATTATTGTCACATAAATATGATTTTTTTCTAACTAACTAACTACAAACTAACCATCACGCCACGCCATTCCGAATAGGGTAGGCAGAGAGGATAAAACGCCACACCACTCTGTCCTGGCATACTTCTCTTGCTTCCTCCACATTCATACATCTTCTCATGCACGCACGTCGATTATTTCGACTTCTTACATGCCCATTTTTCAAGCACTTGTTTTATTGATCATGCCATGTCTTTCTCGGCTTCCTCGACTTCTACATCCAGGCACAGACGCATCATATATTTTTTTAGCCGTTCTTTCATCATCCATTCGCTCTACATGACCGAACCAACGTAAAAGACCTTTCTTATTTTGTCGATAATGCTTATCTCGCCTTGCATACTGCTCTAATTTCACATTAGTGCACCTATCATATTTTTTTCTGGGTTGATTTTGTGCGTCTACTCTTATTGGCATAAAAAAAAACAGGACGCCTATGAAAAAAAAAAGAAAAATGACTTCCGTTCGAAATTCAAACGCTGCGCTGCCGATAAAGGCGCGCAGGGAACAACTTCAAGACAGATAATAGGGGCACCATATAAAACTTATCAAGTAGGCAGTATTGACCAATAAACTACAGTGCAAAATAATGTGCGGGTAAAAAGCTCCACTCAATCGCGAATCGGTGTAATTTATTCTCTTCGTTTAATTGGAGCTTTTTGAGGTGGGCCGCGTTTGTTGGCTCGTGGACTTTTGGGATGTGCAACCAAGCGGGAAATGGTAAATTAGTCCGGTTGGCGGGAAACCGTCTGTCCACATAACCTCAAATCGCTCCTCATACGACGCGGTCGCCATCTTGGTTCTAGACTTTTCCCAGAGATGGCCAGCGTCCGGCAGGGCTGCCATAGTTTCACAAAAAGAGAAAATAACAACTTTTACGGCCGGCAACACTTAGTAGGTAATATATTTTAACATTTTTTAAAAAATGAATACAAATACTTGTAGACAAATCACTGGATTATACATTATATTAAATTATATATTATAAAATGTTGTTAAAAAGATTTAATGGTTAAAAATATAAAGCAAAAACAAAAAATTGGAGAGACATCTTCAGGCGTCTTCTAGAGTAAGTAATAAAGCTCGGTAGAGCCTTACCTACACTAATAAAGACGATTGCAAAAAAAAATGCTTTACAATCTTCTTAACAGATGACACCATCATAGAAAAATTCTGTAAAGCGGAACGACGAACACGATTTCAATATATAGTAGCTCAAAAATTTGTCATATATGGTTATCAGATGATGGGCGAAATGGGGCATAGGGGTTAGTGCAGTAAATCTTCACCATTTGTTAAATGAAGACAAGATGATCAGCCTTACGCTTGAGCATATGAAATATTTTAATGTGAAAATCAACTTTTTGTGAGTTTTCCTCGTATTTTAGTAATGATTTTTTTTTGTCGAGAAATGATCGGTATTTCGGTCAACCCTATTTCCATTCCCCCATCTCGGATTCCGCAGGGGAAGGCAGTGAAGCGAGAAGACGCCTTGGGCAGGTACTGGTCTAATCACGTCCTACCGTCTGCTGGCTGCAGCCACTGCCCACTCACCCACTAACCCACGCATCCTTTCCAGAGACTCTCGCGTTCTCTTTCGTTTCTGCATTTCTGTGAATATAATAAAACAAATAAATAAATTTAAAAAACAATAAGACTCGGATCTATTAGTGCTATCTGGATGTTATTCTGTTGATTTACAAGCGAGATGTGTAGGTACCTACAATCGTTAAAATTTTGGGGATACCTACCCACTATGAAAAGAGCAAAGTATGACTTCTTCTCTTTCCATAAAAAAAAACTTTTGGCTGTCTGTAAAGTCGGTTTACGGACGATAATTTTACGTGATAACGTCTTAGGAAAACATTGATGAAAAATAGCATACTTTTATGAATTTAATTCAATTGCTATTACTGAATTATCATTATTTTGTATAATACAAAGCAGGAGTTCATTGAAAAAAATTTTTTCTTTAAAAATTATCATTTTTTTGTTTTTTCTTCTTGTGCGCTGCTGCTGTCTCCCTTCTACTCGGACGCATTTGCCGAAGGAGTGGAAGAGAGAGATAGATGCGTCACAAACCGCACGCTTAAACCGATCGTGCCTCTCGCTTGTTCCGCGCTCTCGCTTGCACACTCGGATCAGGCGGAACGTGACAATGAGTCATGCTTTTTCGTGTGTGCAGCCGGCGTTCATTGATTTATTATACATTATCACGTCAAAAAATAATACCTCTCTTGCTTGCCATATTTTGGTATCAATTTTTTTTTTCAAATTTTATCAAAATCACGACAAGAATTTCAGAGAAGTGACGTTCTATATCTACTTGAAAAATACTACCGTGTCTAGGTGTCTATTACCCACTAGGTCACTCACTACATCATCAATAGGCATCTACGTCATCACTAGACATCTACGTCACACGTTTCGTGAATTGGCATAAGTGCTGGAGGTAATAAGTGGTGTTATGAAATTAACCCTAGGAGGCATATATTTTTAGAAAATTTTTAGGAAACGCCCTTTCTAGCGAATTCTTGTTCGAAGCATGTGAAATAAAATATTTTTGTCACTCCTGTTTGTATATTTTTAGACAAAATTAAAATATTTTTAAAAAACCAAGACATAATAAATAGCTTTTTAGTATTTCCGACGTATAATTTTATCTAAATGGAGGGAGGATTGGTGACCTTTAGGGAAAATCTCATTTAGTCGACCTCTTTTGAATCCACGCCCTTGGTATTTGCGAGAAAATGTCACAGGGCGGCATAAAGCCCGGAGAGGTAATTTTATCTCGGGGGACGTCTAGTTTATAGGGAGTCTGTAAGTACGCCATTGTGTTACGATGTATGAAATACCTCATGCATTGTCTGCGGTTGACCTTTAGTTTCATGCTGCTCTGGTATTTTGCGATCTAATATTTTGGTTCGGAAAAAGAGAAAACATAATAAAATACTGTTAAAAAAAGTAATTTGGCAACAAATATTCCTTTATTTGTAGGTAATTTTCCTGTAATTTTTTTTCTCAAGAAGAACTTTTTTTTCTCAGTGTGTAAAAATATTTAACACACACTATGTTTTTATAAACAGAACACGCGTTCAATCACTCGTAATTTTTAGCCAATTACAATCAGAGGACAAAATATACGAAAGAAAATAAAGCATGTCTTAATTCTGCTGAAATTTGAAGTGATTGACTGACCTTACCTAATTTGGCGCATTGCTATCTATGTAATTCCAAACATGTGAATCATAAAATGCATTTATCAACTCGTGTAGCCTATTTTAATATTCTGCTGTTCTAAGCTGGCAATATTTTATCTAGATTTTTAGTCATTAAAATTATCGTCTTATGGACTCTTTTTAGCAACATTTTTGTTCATGTGAAGCGTGCAATCCTACACCAAAAACTGAAGCTTTAGAAGTTGTTTGAGGCTAATTATTTGCTAGGATCCGAATAATATTATGTTCTACGCATGAATTTGAATTCTATTTTATGCAACAACAAATTTTGAACTTTAGCTAAGACGCGTTTCCGTTCCAATCCCACATCACAAAATGACGCTTTGTTAGTTTTCTATGTATTGACATTATGTACTAATGCTATGATATGTCATGTATTTTTACACAGTTACAAACTAACTTTTAACAGTTACAACCCGATGCGATGATGCCTCGTCTTCCGCCCGTATAAACCTTCCAAAACGCACGTGTTCTTGTAGCATTAAATATGTATGTAAAATAAACTAATTAGGTATGTATATATTTTTTCTGAAAGGCTTTCGAAGTTTGTTTATAAATTATATACTAACTTTCCATTCCCCATTAAAACTACCCTTTATCTTTCGCTCTTAGCATCAAGTTTCCCCCGTAGATTTTCACCTGAGCCGCGTCACTTTTTCCAGGGTAGCATAAATCGATCAGGTCGTTTGGGTGTGTTAGGGACCAATACACTGTCACCCAGAGTTCAACGGAAAAAGCATGAATAATGAATTGGAAACCACTCGTGGTCGGAACTGGCATACCTCTTGATAGCACCTGTCGCCCTGGTATTATCGGACAGGTCTGAGTAACTTGCTATTAGACGCTATAAATTTACTTTTTTTTGCAAATTCACCTTCATCGTTTTAATTGATACAACTGTAACTGGTTATTTCTGAAGAATATTATTAAAAATACATTTAAAAACTTATAGGTTGTAAAAAGAGTAAGTAGTTTGATAATCTATTTGGATTTATTATATATACCCATAGGCTGAAAATCATAGTCGAATACTGAAATGAATGTAAGATCTTCAATATGTTACGCGCATAGACTTTACGTTTAAATTTTAGGCGTACAACAATATTCTGAACTTATAAAAATACAGCCTGTATTCTGAATCTGTTCTGAAATTCTTGAAAATATTCATAACTTAAATATTTTTCGATTTAAACTGTTAACTCTTGGAGCTTTTGAAATAAGAAATCGATACCATAAAATTTTCCTTCCCCAAAAGATCTCAGTTCACCTAAAACGTGTCGAATTCGAAATACAATATCTCCCGCCGTTTCTGCGCCCCTGGTATTCGTATCCGCTGGTTTCCGCAGGTTGAAGACCTCATCCGGTTGACATTTGGTATATCGATCAGGTGGTCAACTGACTTCCTATAACGCCCATTTCGCCTCTTCAAACTCTAGTCACCCTGGCAACCAGAACTTAACCATTTTGAACGGATTCATAGTAAACAGATTTAAGGCTTCTTACCCTCTACTACTACTACTACTTTCCCTTATCCGCTTCCAATAATGCATAGGGCACTGTCTTTTTATTATATGAAAGTAAGATGATCAGGCATACGCTTCAGTACCAGTCCAAGGTATCAAAGTGTCGTTGTAGTACCCTTTACAAATTTCGTAGATTACGGATGCAGAATGTATTTTTTTGGGTTGTTATGCCATGGCTGATGCAGTCCAAATGATGGACCGTGCAATGTGCTGCAAAACTTCAGTAACACAAAGCCTAAGAATGCGGCATAATAACCCAGGAAAACATAGTCTGTCGTACTGTTATCTCTTCCTATCAACAAAAATATACTAGGATCACATAAATAAAAAGGACTATAATACTTACGTATTTCTTCTGGGAAAAAACCCAATCGATTATTGAATCTATACAAGTTAACAAAGATAGTAATGTGTAGAAAGCCTCTGTCTCTCACGTTCCCCTCTGCTCTCCTTTGAACCGTAACCATTTCACCCTCCAAAGTTACTCTCATATCCGTTCTAGCCGCACCCATAGGCATACGAAGTCCAGCGTTTGGTTACAAATTGTCTCCAATCCATACATAATGCATCTTGGATTGAATTATCTAATTTTGTACCAAAGACTAGTTTATATGTACGAGACATGTATCCCTAGTTTATCTAACATGTTTGTAAAGATAAAATATTAAAATGGTGTGTTTTCTTTTAAAAGTGGCTACCAAAGATTGCTAATATACTGTATTTAATTGTTTAAATTTATTCATATCCTGTAAAAGTGACGTGGATAAATTTAATAGATCTACAAATTTATTCAAAATATGGTTATCAAATGGTAGCAAAAATTACGAATCTAAAACTCAAAATTTTGGATAAATAATAAATTTCAGTAGAATGATTCGTCATTCTATCTTTCAGCCTGGTTTAGAATGATTTTTCGAACTGTGACTAATAATTATTAAGCTCAGTAATGGTTCTGGGCACAAAATTTAAATTTGAATAAATTATACTATGTAGAAATAATTCATTGACTTTGATTTTTATATGCGTCATAATTAAACTTTTGTCCTTTAAAGTCAGGTATATCTTTATTTTACGCCTGCATTTTTTTTTAAATCTCGTTATTACGATTATTTTCGTTTGATATCGAAACCCCTCATTTTGTGAAACCCAACCCCTGTTTAAAATACTCCTCCACTATTTCGGAAGTACGGAAACACGAAGACTTTTAATTTCCGGTTTAAGTTAGCTATACAGAGAAAAAATACATACATATACTCACTACCTGTTCATATTTTAACGGTGCAAAAATTGCAGGCGTAAATTATATTAAAAAAATAATTACCACTACTTTTCCTTATCCGCACCCAATGGTGCATAGGGCACTGCATTGGTACCTATACCAAGTTCACTAAATCATGATCATTTGTTACACGAAGATGATCAGTTGTTTTATGCAAACGCAATCCAATATTTTTTTTAAATTTATTTATTTCATATGCACGGTACACTGTACCCCTTACAATAATAAGAAAAATAAGATTAACAAAGTACACAATAACATAAATATCAATAATAGGGTTCTTCCCGATAGCATGAATATCCTTGAAAACGTTATAAATATTTAAAGTATATTTTTACAATTCCAACGATATAAAACACAATGATCAAAAATTTTGTTTTCATTTATAAATTTATGTTTTAAAAACACGAAAATACGAGTGATTTTTAGCGCCCGTTATTGGCTAATGACGTCATTCCCGTCCACCGTGAAATGCGTGAAATTCATTCCGTAGTGAGCGCCTATATTGCTGTGACGTCACACCGCATGCGCGCCAAATGGAGGATTTTGCGAGCGATTTGAAAAAGCGCTATTTCAAACTGCACTAGGAAATTCATATGACATCGTAAACATTTTTAAAAAATTCCCTTGATATTGTAATTTTTCAATAAATTTTTTGAAATAAAAAATAAAAAATCGGGAAGAACCCAATTTCATACATATTTTTTTTTTTTTAATTAATAGGTAGGTACCTAATATTATTACTTTCCATTATCCACACGCAATGGTGCATAGGGCAATGTATGGGTAAGTACACCAAGTGTAGTGAATCTCTGTTACATTCTTCAATTATTCAGTTAAGTACTATTTTGAACAATTTAAAAAATAGGTAGGTATACAAAAATTCACATTTTTTTTATTTTGAATAACGCCGTAATCTCTCGCCCCGATTTGTAAAATCACCCTAAATACGGCCACCCTCTCCATCCTTGCCGTCACCGTGTGTCGAACACGGACCGTTGGGCTCGCTAGACCGAGACGCACCCACTAAGCTACGCACCTGCCTTATGCAGTAAAGCATTGTGTTGGTATACCTGCAAATTAAAGGTAATTTTTGTACGATTATTGCTTTAAATATTTTTGAATCAGAGAAAAGCTTCGAACAAGAATTTCAGAGATGTGTCATTCCATACTTGAAAAATACTACCGTATTTAGGTACCCTCTACGTTATCAATAGGCATTTACGTTATCACTGTCATCAAGTGCTGGAGTCTTTAAACGGTGGAATTTGATATTAAGTGGTGTTTTGAAATTAACCGTAGGAAGCGTATATTTTTAGTTTTTTTTTATGGAAACGCTCCTTTTAGTGAATTCTCCCAAACCATTAAGAATTGATAAAACATATTTTTATTTTTATTATATAGTTAAAGCACCCTTGAGGTATATTTATACGAAAACGGCGCTATATAGGGTGAAACAAAACAAGTGAATTTACATAATATTTGGAGTCGATTTTATGAAACAAAATTTTTTGATTTGACCCTTTGTTTTCGAGAAAATTGAGTATGGAGTTGTTTTTTTTTTGCAAATTGTTACCAAATATAATGTACTTAGTCAAATTAATACTATCCGTAAAGAAAACTAAATTAAAAAACCCGTTTTAATAAGAATTTGAGCCATTTTACTTAATCTGCCATACTTGTGAAAACTTTTGTGAGATGAAAAAAAAAATTTTTTTCAAGCTCAGATTAAAAAGTCATATTACACAATCGTCTCCAAATACGATGGAGATTCACCAGCTTTCGGGTTGTACGTCGAGTTTTGTTACACCCTGTATAAATTATCCAAAATAATAATTGTAGTAAATTTCTTGAAAAAGCTCAATGGCTATATAACTCGGACACACGTAGTGTTGGACCCTAGATGGATAATTTATTGCAAATGACTTCTAGAAACCTATAACCTTTTTTAAAGAAATCGGTCAAGTTGCCAATCTTGTACAAAAATATATACTTTCGTGAACAAAAATTTAAGCTACAACTAAGACAGTCATAACTATGAGACTAGGAATCGAAGAAACTTTCGTCTCCCAAAGTATAGATTAGCGGGAACACAAAACAGTTTATTTTATAAAGGACTAAAGGAATACGAAAAATTGCCAGATGAAGTTAAATGTGCGAAGAGTTTAAATTTAGTTTAAAAAATGTGTTAAATATATGTTTTAAATAAGTATAGTGTAGTGTAAAATCAAAATAAGTAGTTTATAGTCAAATGTTTAGAAATAATGATATTGTAATTACTAGCTGTATCAAACAGTTTTTTTATAGGTAAATAAAAAAGATACAATACAAAAAGAATGTCTCAAAATCCTCCCGATACACAAAGTTTTTCTAGTACCTCTGTGCTATTGGATATTATGTGTTATATTAATACTACGTACCTTTTCAAATATTTCATCTTGTGACAAGCAGACAACTACCTCCTTAATTTGATGTTACGAAACATTGTTTGTTGACAACTATTGTTCCGTTGCGTTCAAGGCAACGGCAACGCCAACGATTGAAATGTTTGTACAATGTTGACAGAACAAAATGCCGGACAAATTATGTGAATTCAAATGAGAGGAGAAAATAGTCTCCAATGAAATGTTTCACAATCCACCAGATTATAATTCAAGCGACTGGTTGCGGAACAACGGTTTATCATTACGAGTTTCGAACATTTTCAAGATATTTAATATAGTTATCACTACCACTCTCCCTTCTCCGCACCCAATGGTGCATAGGGCACTGCATTTTTACACCAAGTGTAGTGAATCATGATAATTTGTTACATTTTCAGTATATAAAATATTTTAATTTTTATATTTATTTGAATTTTAATAGTAATTTTGAATTTTTTTTATATATTTTTTTATTCAATGAAAAATTACCCAATGGTGCAAAGGGCACTGCATTGGTACACCAAGTGCAGTGAATCTTGATCATTTGTTTCATAGAGGCCAGAGATCAGTCTGACGCATCAGCACCAGTCCAAGGTATCATAATATAAATTTTTTTTTAAAAAAATTGTGAAAATCACATTCAATCAAATACTTTGTATTGACACCCATCAGGAATCGAACCCGTTACCGTTAAATCGAAGAAGTTTTCACAGAGAAAGCTTTAAAAAATATAACAATTTTTTTTTGGTAAAAATTTTAACAATTACATTTTTAAGAAACGTTAATAACTAAATATGCATTATTTTTTTATAAGAATATAATAAGATACAAGTAGGTACTAGAGTGAAGTATCTAACTTTCCTAATAAGTTATTAGGTAATAGGTACCTACACATAACACCGATTTAATTTCAATGTCTGCCCTCTTAATGTGGTAATTATTTAACGCAACTTTTACTGAGAATCTTCAATTTTAACATGCTGATACTGTACCCTATTTTAAGAACCAATCACACATAAGTAGAAAAATTGCGAAATAATTTCGAAAATTCGCTCAAGGTAAGATATTTCAAAACTTGCTCAGAGATACAAAAATTTCGTTCTTACCACTATCGATATTAAAATTTTTAGTCCATTATACATGAATTTTCTTGGAATTTGGCAAAAGCGTAGATTTATTCAAGTACGTTGCAATAATGTTACGCAGTGGAAGACACGACATTTTTCAACGTGTGCATTTTTATTATATTGTCTTGTTTTGATTTAAATATTGCACCTAGTTAATTGATCGTGTGTGATATTGAAGTACTATGCTCCCAAATACGTGACATTCTTTGATGTCAATGGCTTCATTAAAATGAAATTTTAATTAAATTTGTGTTTATTACGAATCACTAATGATGTTTGATGCGGCGTGCTTTGACAAATTTATTTTATTTTTAAAACATGCTTGAGTTATATATCAATAGGTATTTATTTATTTAGTTATTTATTTCACATGTAAATCAATACATACATATGAACAACATTTTGAGTGTGTCCAAATACTTGTAGACACACTCAAAATGTTGTTTATAAAAATTAGCTGGTAAAAGTTATAAGCATAACAAATTGAAGATTCATCTTCAGGCGTTTCCTAGTAGGTGATATAATTCGGTAAGAATCTCACTTGCAATCATAAAGGTTTCTGCTAAAATGCTTAGCAATTTTCTCAATGGATGACAGAGAGTGTTCACATGTGGAGCGTCGCGCCATTTTACTGTATATTGGCAGGGATGGATATCAAATACTAGGTGAAATGGGGAATGTTGTGATACATCAAGTGGCCTCTTAACCCAGCCAATGACAGGTCATGAGCCCTGTAAACGCCTAGATATCCATATTCCCTTCCAAATTTCTCGTCTCTGTTGAGATGACAAATTGCAATACATACATAATCATAATCTACGTGTGATACCTTGGACTGGTACAGAAGCGTATGACTGATCACCTTCATGTATCTTATAAAATGATCAAGAATCACTGCACACGGTGTACCGATGCAGGGATGCAGTGCCTTATGCACCATTGGGAGCGGGTAAGGGAAATTAGTATTTATTTTACATATAACATGTTTTTTTTAAAGGATAATTATTTTAAAATCCATTTAAATTTGCCAAACAGATGTGACATTTTTAACTCTATGAGGTTTTTTTTACGGTGAATTAAATAAACTTTTGTATCTTTAATTTTAGAATATTTTCGCTTGCGGTCTTTTATCGTTTTTTAACGAACAATTTTATCAAAATGTTGGTAGATTTTATGCTCCCTTAATTTATTTATTTATCTATCGGATAATTTCTATGGCTCAGTTTTTACAAAAAACGCCCCAAGAGCGCTGTACATTTAAAGAGAGGCTAGATACCAAGTCGTCCTGCAGCTACAAAGCGCATACACTATTGTAATTATTCTAGTTATTTGCTATTTAGGTACAGGAGTTCATGCGTTATGAAGAGGTGTTAAATTCGAAATAATAAAAACATGTTTTTACTTTAGAGCCTTTTTATTATAATACCAACTTCCTACATTTTACTAGGAGTTCATGCGTTATGAAGAGGTGTTTATGTAATGTAAATATAGGTACGTAATGTTAGCGTTTCCGCCGTATGTAGGTACCTACAGCAGATTGGTACTTACGGACATCCGACATGATACGAGAAACCTTAGATTCGTCTCTTGCCTTTAATCCGGTATTTGTACGGCTTTTCCGGACAGCGCACAGATTCTCAACCTTTTTACTAAATTCAAACTATATTCCTAAAAAAAATCAGAGTTGTAGATAGGTAGGTATTTCTAATGCTTTTGTACCGTTATTAATGTACCGTGAAATCAAATTATAAACATTTTTTTATTCATTAATTAGCAAAAAAATTTAAACAAAAATTAATTTGTCCTCACTGGGGTAACTCGTGCTGTCATCCTGCTTTAAAAAATGGTTTTAATAAAATAATGGTTTTAACGAAAAAAATTTTTTTCAAATTTAATTTAAGCGGCGCGCATTGGTCTTTTTGTGGAAAGTTAGCCAGGACAGAGTGGTGTGGCGTTAGTTAGTTATTTCATGAAGGTAAGATGATCAGTCTTACGCTTCAGTACCTTACGATGGAAACAATGACAATTATAATACATACGCCGAGACGGTGGTAGGGGTACAATGAAAGCATTTGTTCGCGTACATAATCGTAAATTCATCCGTATTTTTATCACACTAACAATCTTAAAATCGCGGTTTAGCTTGTTGAAAAAATCGGTAGATTTGGCTGGACTGAAAAAAGACTCAATAGTCTTTAAAGCAGTCTAGGGAAAGGGGCTTTCATTACGCTTCAGTACCAGTCCAAGGTACATATGAAATATTAAAATAAAATAACACGTAAATAAATATTTCGTGTTGACCCCCTACGAGAATCGAACCCGCGACCTCATGCACGGTAGCCAAATGTCCTGCCACTGTGCTACGAGGCGGACAGAGATTAAATTATTTTTTTAATGTAAAATTTTGACAGAAGAGTCTATCGTTGAAAGTTGACAAGTTTTCCTATCTTGTTTCCGGCACAAACAAATATTTCTTGGAAATGTTTTGGTGCAAAGTTAAATAAAAATAAATTTGCATGGCATTTATATCAGTAAAATATTAGATTGGGTTAAATTATTTATCTATTGGCTTTAGGATATATGATCACATGTGTAGCATAAGGTTACATTTCGCTAAAGTCTTATCATTCTGAGAAAAGTATCTTGAGAAATTATATATTTATTTACTAATATCATTGGCGCCAAGGCTGAGCAAGATTATTATCGTAAACAAATACCTCAAAATATATTTACACAAATATCGTGCATTTTGGGAGCGAAGATTACAATTTATCTTTATGGAAGACAGTTAAAGAAATAGCTGTTAAATAATGCTTTTAGATTTAAAATTACATTAAATTAAACATGTCTTTAATCCAATTTTTAACGCGTCAGTAGGTATGACAAAAGTGTATAAATTATTGAAATATTATAGTGTTTGCATCGCCTTCTTAATTAATTATTTTATTTGTTAAACGATAGATACAAATTATTACAAAATTAGAGGATGCAAACACGCATCTGGTTGATATCTAAAATGTGTGAAAAAAACACTGCTCTCATATAAATTCCAGGGGGGAAATCGAGGAATACGTTTGTATGGGAAAGAAACCGCGAGTCACGTGGTGGAGAATGCTCTTAAGAACTAGTAACTCATAATTTTGTAGATTTTTTTTTCTTCTTGTAAAACTTTTCATTAGTACCTACCTACTGCAGATTAAGTGAAATGCCACAAATTCATATTAAAATGTTGTTTTTAATTTAATTTAACTTATGGATAGTACCTAACTACCTATTAATTTGACTAAATACACGATATTTGATAAAAAAAATCCAAAAAAAATAATTCTACAAAATCGACTTCAAATATGATGTAGATTCACTGGTTTCCCACTTTATACATCGAGTTTTGTAACACCATGTACACACTGCACTTGGCGTACCTACTGATGCAGTGCCCTATGCACCATTGGTTCGGATTAGGGAGAGTAGTATCTAGTAGTAATAACATATTACGTACCTTTGCAGCGATAATTCTTATTTTGTCGTAATATTAAGCACCTACTTAATATAACCACGCCCTGTCTCTTTGTAATTACTCATATTCCAAGAATTAAGGATAACTCTTCACCGATTTTCTATTTATGGACGATGTATTAATATTATCTACTGCGGTCGCACGTCTAAACTACTCGTTGGTAATCTGATTATCTTATTCTGAGAAATATTTACAGAATATCGATAATTCGGGTATTTACCTTTTCCGATAAGAGATCAAATATCAATCATCATGAATTACCTAACTGAGAAACTTGGAGACTAACGACCAACCCTTTTTAGATCGAACAAGAGAGGGGTAGGGAAGAACATCCCTATTTATTAAAAAAGAAAAGTTTTTAAATAATAGTGGAACGTAATCTAATAATTAATGTCAACAAAAAATAAATGAATGAATTAAAAAGTAATCTCATGCATTTATATTAGGTACTCGGTAACTAAGTTTTAGATACAGTGTTTTACAGCAATTTTATTGAAATCTAGTAAAATTGTTTAAATCGTCAAACATTGAATGTTTACGAGAGATTCATACATATTTTGAAATTGAAATACTGATCTGAGTTGCTCGAAATCTCTTAAGCTTTATCGTAGTCGTAAAACCAGCTAAGCAGGGACCTGTATAATATTAGTAATGTTCTACGCATGAAAATTCAGGTTTTATATAGGCTGGAAGTCAAAGGTAGGTGAATTAATGTTAGTCTAATCCAATTTGAAAATTCTTTTGGATCTATGCATAACATTTGAATTTAAAACTACTATGACTCTCAGCCTAAAATCCAGTTTTTGTATTAGATAGATATTCCCTTTACTTTCTCTTAATTAAAAAATGTGACATTTTAATTGCAGTACCTAGGTACCTACCCTACTACCTAGGTACCTACCCTACTCCCTAGGCACTATTAGATGCAAATGAGAGAAAAAATGGAAAATTTCGCATGAACTTTAAAAGTTTTCCTTGCATTGTCACCCATACCTGCAGAATCTAGGGCAGCATGCGGAGTTAGGAGGTACGCCCGAAGGCCAGTGAATGCAGCATATTCTGTGGGCGGCATTATGCTATATGCCGCCCGCAGGCGACCTAGATAGGCTGGTATACATTATTGTCTCTGCAATCTCAGATTAACCCTCGCATTTCTGGAACCCCGGTATTTGAAGATATTTTTTTTAGATCAATTTACCATTTTCGCTATGTGGAGTATTTGGATTCCACAAACTGCCTCCGAGCCAAGCGATCGGCCGCAAGTTCCCGCGCATCCTTCCAAGACAGGTCCACGTCCCACAGATCTGACATGAGAATGGAAAATGTTATACCTACACCAAGTACCTACCTACTCAATCCAAGACAAGTCATAAACTCCTAAATATATCCCATTATTAATATCATTAACCCATTTCTGCTCCCCATAATAATGCATTCCACAATCTGCCTCCTTTCCCATACATTTTCCCAAGTTAGGCTAACGTCCAGAAGCTCTGATAAAAACTATAGACCGTCATAAGTTTGTATGGCCCATAAAATACCTAAAATACATGTTTTTATAGATATTTTAAATTTTCCTCTCATAAGGAATGCTGCGCGGCGTGTCGGGGTACCAGGGCAGCAGGCGGCCGAGCGGGTGAGGGGCGGACGTATATCGATCCGCCCGAGCCTCCGCGCTCCGGTCGCCTAGGCTACGTGCGCGATGCGCCCCCTCTCCCGCCCGACCGTAGCTCTTGCGCCACGCTGGGCTTCCCCAGACACCTCACTCATCTTCTGTGCTCCTGGTAGCCGACAATGCGGTTTTCCGCAAGGCAATGAAAATTAAAAAAAATTCTAGTGGGCTCACTAAAATTTTACCAAATCGCTCTCATTCTCTTTCTATGCAATGCGATTAAATATGACATATAAGAGATAAATATATCTCCGAAAACCACGGTTAGAAACTTAACTGTTACATAAATATTTAATAAGATACGATATTCAAATGTAATCCGGTAAATTCTTTTGTCGTTCCGAGTTTATTATACGTCCATGTTATTTTTACCTATATTATAGTAGTACAACCTTTTTGAAAAAACCATATGAAAATTTAGTTTTATGCAATCCTGGTCGCTCTTTTTTCCATGATATTAGATTTTTATTATAAAGGATTTTAGGAATTCCAGAAATTCTGAAAAAGTCCTGAAAATCAAGCAATGACCATGGAAAGATTCATCACGTATTATTTATTCCTGCTTGGTGATGATTTTATGCTGAAAAGGGCAGATGATCTTCTAAAAATCTAATATTTTTTTAATTGACATTTTGCTCACACTTTTTATTATTTACATTGAAAACAAAAATTACCTATCCTTTGTACCATCTTGTTAACCTAAAAATCAATTTGGATTTGAAATTGATTTAGGCTATAACTCTGATTGTAAAAATCTGTCATTAAATGCTAATGTATTAGGTCTAATAGTAATATTATCTTATTTTCTTTGTTTCAGGTAAGCCAACAAATATCATTTATCATACATCACCCTCTAAAACAGTAAAGCTGAAAGCAGGTAAGTTATTCAACAACTTAAATGGTACCATGTTATGAATCACCACTTTCTAGATAGCATATGCAAGTACTTTATTAATATTTATGATCCGGCGCACATAGGTGTGTACATAATACAAATTACACCTATATTATATATATATATCTTCCCCACGCGATCACGTTCAGAGGAAAATGGCGCCGCTCTGGCGCGGGAAAATGTATTCCCACTCCGAGATATGCCGAGGGGGGCGGGAAAAATCTATGCGAGAGAGAGGGATGCGGCTATCGACCATCCCCCCAGGCAGAAAGGGACAAAACTGGGGTGGGAAGATCGCGTGTTCTCTCTCGCGTTGGAGAGAAATAGAGATTCGGAAATGGAGACGCCATTTTGGAAATCTGCAGGATTCTAAAATGGCGGAGATTTACTGCGCAGAAAATACATACACAAAACTACAGCATTTATTTAAGAATTTATTATGAAATTAGAAAGTAAGATTACTATTTACATAATAATATTATGCTTAACCTTTTCTTAGAATAGAAATTTTGTGAAATTTAGATCTTAAGAGTGTATCTAATGATTTCTCCTCACAATGACTTTGTTTGGGTCTGCTAATTACTTTAGCAGCTTTCTCGATAAGTATTTGGTAATTGGGAGCCACTGGATGCAAAATATTAGTCATTGATACATATTATACATGTTCCAAATTACATATTATATTAAATCTAATTGATGTGTATGTACTCGTAGATTTGATGTGTCTAGGAAGGTATGCGATTCTAAAAACGGCTACGATTATGCGCATATTAAGTTTAAAACTCGCGTTAAAAGTGATTATAATAAACGCGTAATCGTACCGCAAAGAAGAGATATTGTAGGTTTTATCGTGGTGTAATGTTTTCCATAATAACTGGTCAAACTTGATAATACAATGCTTTTTATAAAGTGAATACCTACCTACAATCACTAACAAAATATCGTAATGATTATTATACCATCAATATATTTTTTTAAAGTAGGTACATGAGAAATCTACCATTTTAAGTAATGATAAACCTTTTTTAAGAACCATCTTAAATTATTGTAATTTATATATTTTTTAGAGTCTTACGCTCACCACATCAAGGTGTGGAATAAAAATATATAATTATTATACCTATTATTATAATAATTATTATAGATAATTTATATAGCGCCGTTTTTGTATAAATATACCTCAAGAGCGCTTCAAATATTGAATTTAACGGCTCGGGAAATTTAAATTGAGTGAAAACTCAATTTCTGCGTAGAAAATACCATTATCAAAATTAATCAAAAGATTTAGAGAACATATTATAGGTCTTAAGTTTCTTTCGAAACATCACTTCACTCTCACAGCTGCGCACTTCTGGTGGGAGAGCATTCCAAGCCACAGGGCCCGCAGCCGCAAAAGCGCGCTCTCCAAATTTTGTGCGCTGATTACGGATCGGTACTAAAACCCTGCCTATAGATAGCATTAGATGTAGCTGATCGAAGTGTGAGACTATTATTGTCATTACCATGGTCAACTTAGATTTTCAAACAAAAACGAAAAGTACCTACCTAGCTTATGCTGAAAGTAACAATCGTGAATTGAGCCTTGGCCGAATTCAAAATTTGTTCTAAAATTAGAGTAAAGTTTGAATTTTTTTAAATTAGAAATAAAATTCTATACATAGAACGTCAGTAGCTCAATCACAGATAACTATCGACGTAGTTAAAAACGTGCTAACCACGTGCTAACGCTAACGATTTGACCGATCACAATAAACATTCGTTCATATTCATACTTCATACCACGTTCGCCGAGCCGATCATTGCCGAAGCAACGCTCGGGAATGCTCGGCTCGCGATATCGCGGCCAGACGTCAAACGTCAAATCATCGCGCATGTCGGATTGTTTATTATGTCGACTGCTTTTCTCAATATTTGGCTTGCTGAACGCCGGCTAAATGCAATACGGCACTCGAGAAAGATTGAATGAAGATATGTGCGAAGAATATATATCTCGGGAAAGGGCTCGCGACTTGATGCGCTCGTGTAATAATCCCGATCGATAACTTTTAACGCGTGTTCCATTGTGATCGCGAAAACGTTAAACATCCATGGGTAAGAAATCGTTATCACGTCGCTTATTACCGAGTCGATAGTGATCTGTGATCGAGCAACTGAACGCAATATTATTCAGGTCCCAGCTGAGGTTTACTTGGCGACTATGACTTTGTTATCAAACAATCAGCCCAGCCCCGAGATAAATGATTGCCCTTTACTCAAGTGATGAATTATTTGTGTTGGTACACGTAGTATAAGATAAACTCTTTCAATATTTTGGACCCGTCGAACATTCCGACGTTATCTAAAGCGGAAAAGATTACTTCTTCAAATCAAACATGATCTTTAAAACTCACGTACATACGTATTTGTCAACAGTAGTCGGTAGGTGCGTAAATAGAAATATAATAATATTTACATTTTAATAGAGATTTTGAGATTTTTGAAAATATATGTGTTGATAAGTTGTGAAATGAGTCCGCATTCCTATAATACTTAACTAATAACTTTAATTTTAGGGGTTAAAGGGGCGCTTATTTTCGTTTTAATACCCTTTTAACTAACTAACCATCACGCCATTTCCCCGTAGGGGTAGGTAGAGAGGATAGAACGCCATACCACTCTGTCCTGACAGACTTCCTTTGCTCCCTCTACTATTCCGACTTTTCACATGTCCACTTTCAAGTACTTGTCGTACTTGGTCATGCCATGTCTTTCTCGGCCTTCCTCGGCTTCTACATGCAGGCAGACTTGCATTTAAACTTCTTTTAGCCGTTCTTTCATCACTCATTCATTCGCTCCACATGACCAAACCATCGTAAAAGCCCTTTCTTAATTTTGTCGATAATGCTTATCTCAGCCTTGCACTCTGCTCTAATTTCGACATTTGTACACCTATCATACATAGTCTTACCACACTTTCGCCTGAGAGATCGCATTTCAACAGCATTCAGTCTACTTTCATCCTTCTTTTTCCAACACCACGCTTCACTACCATACATAAGGGTTGGTACCAGAATGTACTGCCAATTTTGCTTCTTTCACTATCGATTTCAAGGCACCATTAACTCTGTTAATTTTAGGTAATTTTTTTAAATGCATATAAAAATATGCTTAGGTAGGTACTAGATACCTGTATTATATTAACTTCCTCCTCGTCCTTTCTTGTATCCCGACATAAATCGTGCACAGAGCACTGCATTATCTTGACCATTTACTGCATAAAGGCAAGATTATCAGTCGTACGGTTCAGTGCAGTCCAAGATATCATTCAAGAAAATGGAGTGACCAGTGGAACTAAAAGTCAATGTAATAGAGCATAGGTCCCCAAAGTGGGCCACCTGGCCCCCCAGGGGGCCCTGGAGAGATCTGAGGGGGCCTTCTCTGGCTCTGGGGGAGTAGGGGAGCCATGGGAAGTAATCAGGGGGCCATAAGGTGCAAAAATAAATGACCTTAAAGAATTTTAAAAATCGGTTATTACGGGATGGACATACGTATAATAAATATCATCTATGATTTTGTGATGTTTTAAATTATATGCGTACACATGTCATACGCATAAGTATACTACGTATGCCTCCCGAGAGCCTTTTGCTTGCCTATTTTACAAGGCATCAGGTTCTCGGCGTCCTGGTCGTCCACTGTTGACAATTCGTCGGCAGTTTGCGTCAGAGCTGCGGGAGGATGCACTGGAGCTGGCAGCCGATCGCTTGGCCTGGAGGCAGTTTGTGGATTCCATATGCTCCACATTGGATTTGGTATGATGATGATGATATGATGTCATGTAGTTCATGAATCAACCGCTATGGGCTTATGATGGTCGGTTTACATTGTCGTTACAGCGTTCGCGTATCGTATTTATGACACTATAATTAAATGTATAAAAAATAAGTACACTACATTTTCTGTTTTATTTCATTTAAAAAGGGTAAATATCCAGGGAGGTCTTGTGTAATTTTGTGTCTGAAAGGGGGGCCACGAGTCAAATGAGTTTGGGAACCTATGTAATAGAGCGATGATTTTCCCTTTTCGTCTTGTAACAATCAGCGGACCCTCGTATCTCTAGCATTCCGTGCTGGTATGTGATGTTTCTCATATTGGTTCCACTCAGAGCTGGCTTCGATCATATTATCGTCAGGACTTGCATAATTCTAATGCAATGAGCGACGCATCAACGGCCACAGAAGCGCCCATTCTCACTTTCGTTGGCTAATGAGAAAAATCGACACGATTCCACACAAGATATGATGCACACAATTTGATCGGATCTTCCATACTTGATTGGATAGGAATTTGAGAAGTTTAACTACAGGGAGTGGAGGTTCTTGAACTTACAAGACAACAGAGAGATGGAAACATAACCATTTAATTGTATTAAATTCTATAAAATTATTCACGTATGATTTGCATATTAATTAATTATGATTAAATAAAACGATGTTATGTGTTACTATTGGTTTATTCTATAGAAATAGAATTTACCTACACTACCTGGTTTCGGGAGTAAAGTTCTCCCATCGACTGGTGAAAAGACACTAAATAGAATTCAGATCTTATACAGAAAAATACAGAAAAAAGGAAATTGCGATACTTAAGAATCTAGACACAAGGGTAACATAAATATTGATACATAGAAGTAATATAAAAAATAGAAAAACATGTTGGAACAGTGGTGATGGCAAAATACTAAGAAGGTATATAAAAAAAAGTTTGGTAATTAATTGCCTGTTACGTGGTGGCAGTTGATGTACTGGGGCATTTCATGTGTGATACGGGTACTAGCGTAAGACTAATCATCCTACCTTCATGTAATAAAATGATCAAGATACACTGCATTTGGCGTACCAATGCAGTGCCCTATGCACCATTAGGTGAAGTAGTAGTAGTTCCGTGGAGTCAAGAAAGGAAAACAATGCACTATCTGTCTTTTCAAGTTATGACAGTTTTATTGCTGTTAGTTTCTTTGAAGCTGGATATTTTTTTAACATAGATTACTGAGTGATATGCAGAGGGACAAACATAAGCGGAAAGTCACAGTGGTAAAATACATTTAAGTTGGAAACTGAACATGAATTAAAAGGTTTTGCCTAGAACATATTCAGGTCCCAGCTTAAATTGCTTGTAAGACTATGATTGCTTGGGTTTTTGCCGACCGATTGTCTAGATCTAGTTTCTTCTTCACGCGACCATTTTGATTATATAATAGTTATGTATCGTCCCAAACCTGTCTGATTATCGTGTGTGGGTGGTTATGGCCGCCCACAGAATGCTCCATTGGACGATTGCCCCATGGGCGGTGTGGCCAGTTATATGAGCGAGTGCTTCACGCTCAGCTGAGACTTGCGTCACTCGGAGAAGAAGGTAAGCAGACATGGGACGAGGTGTATTATACATTATACCTACTCATAGCCAGTGGCTACCTGCTTGGCGATGAGAAACCTCTTGAGCTGAAAGTCATAGCTGTAAATAAAATATAAGCTGGGACCTGAATATGTTATATGCGTAAAATTTAAATTTAAAAGTCATAATCGTCAAATTGGTTACATAAGTTCAAAATGTTTTTATGCATACAATTTGAATTCAAATTCTATGCGTAGAACATAGTATTCAGATCCTTAATCCTAACCGGGATTAACATAACGATTATGATTTTCAGCTGTAAATCCTACTACTACTACTACTTTTCCTTATCCGCACCCAATTGTGCATAGGGCACTGCATCGGTACACCAAGCGCAGTGTATCTTGATCAATTTTTATTACACGAAGGCAAGACGATCAGTCTTTCGCTTAAAGAAAGTCATAGAAAAAATTGTACTTGTTTTATTGTTTTATTTTTTATTTTTTTCCGCCTCGTGGTCGCGGGTTCAATTCCCGTAGAGGGTCAACATGAATTATTTATTTACATGTGGTTTCCATATTAATATTTCACGTATGATACCTTGGACTGGAACTGAAGCGAATGAGTGATCATCTTACCTTCATGTAATACATTGATCAAGGTTCACTGCACTTGTTTCGATGCAGTGCCCTATGCACCATTAGGTGCGAATAAGGGAAAGTAAGTGAGTTAGTTTTTTTTTTTAAATTAATAAAGCTGAGTACATTTATTAAGGGTTTAACTGATTAGGTACTGATTACGTAATATTTAAGTGCCTATTTTTCTTAACAGATAAAAATACGTTTTGTTATCTTTAGAGCTCAATAATTCTTTACTGACCAGACAGAAATAGACCCGCCTCCCGCTGGCCTCGCAAATGAAAGCGTTTTTCGGAATAAACATGAACTAATTTAATTGATGAGTTATGAAGACTGGCTCTTAATTACATTACATTTCGTGTTTCGAAAACTTATGATTTCTCAATCATTTTACCGTACCGACTTGAATTCGCTCTTACGCCCGCATATATTGTGTACTCGAACGTAGATTCACCAATCTTATTGTGTAATTTATACTCTTTTTTCCTTTGCGTATCTTAGTTAATTATACAATTAATTATTTATTATTGCATTTTCATAACCGACGCAGAGTGATTTAATTAATTTATTCTGTACGTGCGTAAAAATATTGGGGGACTAATTTCACCTTGTACAAATTTATTTATGTAAGGAGTGGTACGCAACAAAAATCCATGAAACTGGTCGCGGTCAGATAATGTTTACTTCGGTATAAAATTAAAATATCTGCATTTGGTAAACCCTTTAAGAATCACTTGTTTTTATTTACCTTTTTGTACAATAGTGTACATCATCATCATCACATCATCATCATCACATCATCATCATCACATCATCATCATCACATTATCATCATCACATCATCCCATATCCGCTCCCTGTGTGGAGCGTATGGATTCCACAAACTGCCTCCCAGCCAAGCAATCGGCGCGCGCATCGTCACAGGTCAGGTTCACGTCCGCTGTTGATAATCCATCGTCAGTTTGCGTTAGAGCTGCGGGATGTGGACCTGACCTGGGGGGATAGTGTACATTGGCGGGTTTATTGGCTAATAGAAATTTCTTCTAACCAACTAATAAAATAAAAGTAGATAGATAGGAAATGTTTTTTCAGACGTGTTTTAAAAGAATCAAATGTTTCGGCTTCTCGTCACCAGGGACACATAATGGTTAAAGAGATACCTCTTCTTCGTAGTCTCAATCATGTGGATTGGTTTGCGACAAGGTTTTTCATCTCGTTCTCTATTGCGCTTTATTTCCTGCGGCCCTCTTCACTTGTTTCAGATACTTCTATTATGTCATCCAGGAGTCCCTCAGTTACATAATGTGGCCGATCCATTGGGCTCGCCTCTCACTGATAGTTTTGATCAGGTCTCCTGCGATTCCAGAACCTCGTCATTCGTGATGTGATCTCCCCAGAAAATTCCTAGTATTCTTCTGAAACACCACATCTCTAACTTTATCTCTGCTTGCGCCGATTGGCTCCTCACCTCTACCTTGAAGAACCCTTTCACCGCACATATTGCCATGTCTAGATTATGTAAGATACTATCTTGGAAAAAAATATGTTCAATTAATTCCATCTCCTCACCTTGAGGAACCCTTTCACTAGTCCAGCTACCAGGGACACAGAGTGCCGAAGAGATGCTGATGTCACCACAGTGGTCACTCTGTTTTGCACGCCAGATTTCACTTTTCCTCTGCCTCCTGAAGAATGCTCTCACCACAAATTACCATATCCAGCTATCAGGAACGCAGAATGAATGAAGATATTAAGGGAATATTGGTAATGTTGGCCATTACCTCTGTCCTTGAGAAACCCTCTCACCAATCCGGCAGCTACCAGGGACGCAGAGTGGCCGAAGAGATGCTGATGTCACCACAGTGGCCGCTCTGTTTTGCAAGCCAGATTTCACTTTTCCTCTGCCTGCGCTGCTTGGCCGCACCTTGTCCTTGAAGAATGCTCTCACCACATATTACCATATCCAGCTACCAGGAACGCAGAATGAATGAAGATATTAAGGGAATATTGGTAATGTTGGCCATTTCCTCTGTCCTTGAGAAACCCTCTCACTAATTCGGCGGCTACCAGGGACGCAGAGTGGCCGAAGAGATGCTGATGTCACCACAGTGGCCGCTCTGTTTGGCACGCCAGATTTCACTTTTCCTCTGCCTCCTGAAGAATGCTCTCACCACAAATTACCATATCCAGCTATCAGGAACGCAGAATGAATGAAGATATTAAGGGAATATTGGTAATGTTGGCCATTACCTCTGTCCTTGAGAAACCCTCTCACTAATCCGGCGGCTACCAGGGACGCAGAGTGGCCGAAGAGATGCTGATGTCACCACAGTGGCCGCTCTGTTTGGCACGCCAGATTTCACTTTTCCTCTCACGACGATGCCAGCGCCGCGCGCCGCTTGGTTACACGCATGTGTTACATGGTAATTAATGCTGAAACCGCGTATGATTATTATTTTTTTATTCATCATATTACCGCGCTGTGGTTTTTGTATATTTTTACTTTCCATGGTATAATCAAAACCAATTAGCATAAGTGAAAAACGCACACATCACCGTTATCAACTTTATTAAGATGTACACAGTGTACATACCTTTTATGTGTAGGTACGCCATGCTTGTGTCATATCCGCATACACATTTTACTGATCTGTATTCTGTTTTCTAATAGGTAGGTAGGTCCATAATTTTTCATATAGGTCTAATTAAACAGATCAGGAAAGGATACAGCTTTCGATTATATTATTCTTCTTCTTCTACAGCCCAAATCGAGTCTTTGCCTTCTTCAAATTCAGCCTCCAGCACTGTCTGTCCTCAGCCGCCGTCTTCCAGCCGGTCGAGGTCACTTGCAAGATATGTGCTGCGTTTTTTTTGACCTCGTCAATCGAGGTCTCCCAATTCTCCTTTTACCCGCTGGGTGTCCATTCATCAAAACATATTAGATAAATTTAATGATCTTTCTTTTTCTTTATACTAAACATCAAAGATATTATGTCTTCTATATCTACCTACCAAAGAATAAAGAAGTATGGAGAATAGCCTTGAACATTTTTATACAAATATTTGAAGAAGTATACACTGCTATAGGTATCCCTATAGCAACCGTTGTCACAATATTTGTAACAACTTGAAGTGGAGCTCTGATAGCACTATATTCTTAAGCCCGCTATATATGGGACAGTTTACTACACAGTTTCCTGTGCAGTCTGAAAACTGTCCCGTATAAAGCTAAAACTGGATGAAAAACTGTGTGCTAGTGTCAGTGTGATTCTCACTGTGCGCTAATTCCACACATTTTTTCACACAGTTTCGGGGCGTGCATCACCCGCGGCTATTACGACAGTATAATACGTATAATATTCAATAGTATCGGTAATATTACAAATAAACTTTGGTAAACTTTTATGATAGCGAATATGAATAAAATGTAATAAATAATATGATCTGAAATCCAAGATCGAAATTCAAAATATCGAATAACAACAATTTGACAGATAAGTAATGTTGCCAAATTGTAAAATCGGTAGAAGTTCCCAAAGTTATTCATAATATGTTGAATTTATCTGCGCTTATAATTGCATAAAATGAATGCTTTAAAATTAAAATGACTCCAAAAACCTTAAATCGGTTGTACAGTTTCAGTAGATTCGATAAATCTCCACAAAATTGATAGATCTGCAAAAAAACGATAAGATAGGCGACGATAGAGATTATTGGTATGGCAACATTTATGGCAGTCCGACTGTGCCTACTGTTGGTTAAGATGGTCCGACTGTCGCGTTCTGCGCATGCCTACATACAGTAAACTGTGCCGTGTAAAGGTAAAATTAACACCGCACATATTTATTGGTCAGAAATCGGTACAAGAAACTGTGTAGTTTTCTGAACAAGAAACTGCACAGTAAACTGTCCCGTATAAAGTGGGCTTTAGGTCGTAGCTCCCTATATAATAAAACCTTTGCTACCTACATGTCTAGTACCTACCTACCTACATCTACCTTTGTGGTATTTCAATCTATTGGCACATCCAATCATCGCGCTAGATTCGAATCTCATCAGACATGGGCAATGAATTTCACTGCAGTTTCCACATCTATAAACGGCATCCGTCGATATCCATGTGCGGCCAATCCGCCGATCTAGCGGGGCAAAAAGTGCCCGCGGCGGCGGCACGCGCGGCCGGCTCTGATTGGTCAAGAGACGGCGCGGCCAGGCACGGGAGCCAATGGCCGCTGAGAAATCCGCTGCGTCGCGATCACTTGGAGAGCGGTCATGTATCATAGGAAAGTTGACAGCGCGAATTGCAGAACGACACTAAGGCTGAAAGTCATAGACGTAAATTTTATAAAATGCCCTGAACAAAATTTTACACAGAATTTGAATGGAAATTTTAAGTTTAGAACATCATTCTAAACTTAGCTTTGTTACCGATGCAAGGCACATTCCTTTTTCAAAAAAATACCAATCATGATAGGCAGTGGCGTTTCCAATATTCCCTGTCCCATAAGCCTGAAGCTTTACCATACGATCAAAATCAGAAACAAGACGCAGTATTAGAAGAATATTCTGCTAAATTTTACTATGCTTCAATGTAATTGGTTATAAAACCAAAATCAATTGGGTTCTTTCAGATTTTTCCTATTTTTTATTTCAAAAAATTGATTGAAAAATAACAATATCAAGGGAATTTTTTTTAAATTTTTACGATGTTATGAATTTTCTAGCGCGGTTTGAAATAGCGCTTTTCAAATCGCTCGCAAAATCCTCCATTTGGCGCGCATGCGGTGTGACGTCACATCAATATGGGCGCTGACTTCGTAATGAATTTCCCGCCTTTTATAATGGACGGGTATGACGTCATTAGCCAATAACGGGCGTTAAAAGTCACTCGTAATTTCGTGTTTTTAAAACATAAATTTATAAAATGAAAACAACATCTTTGATCATTGTGTTTTATATCGTTGGAATTGTAAAAATATACTTTAAATATTTATAACGTTTTCAAGGATATTCATGCTATCGGGAACAACCCAATTGAATGACTAAACAGACAATTATATGTAGAACTTCTCCCAAGTACGGGATTTACACAATACATTTTATTCGATTTAAATTCGTTGAAAAACTTGAAAAAAAAACTTGATCAAGATATACATTTTTGACACTTGATTGATTTCAATCTAAAATACAGAAACCGAATTTCACCATGAGATCTCTCGGGTATTATGTCTTTAAATCTGTCAGCTTAAACAATTGGCTGTTAATTCGCTAACATTTCTCTTCATCTCAATTAACTTCTGCGTCATCCATGACATCTCTTTCTTTGTCTCTTTCTGTTACGTTGTCATCCTCAGTAGATGTTATGTGATGATTACCACCGGTATGCGGCTCATGTGATGATGTATTGACAGTGAAAGGAAACGGCTTGACGTTCGTCACGCCATCAGTGATCAATGGCTTCTGATGGATGTGTTTTTTCTTCGTTTTTCACAATTTTTCATTTGATCAAGCAGTGCACACCATCTCGTGACTTGCTGGACAATCTCTTCTGCTGTTATTGGCTGCGATTGCATGACAATACAAGAATAATATGGTGTTAATATTATATATTCTTTACGAACGCTTCTCTTTGTCAGCAGAGGTTCACAATTTATAGTTGTTGTTATTTATTTAATTCATGCGAAAGAATGTTAATTTTTTTAATCAATAATCTTACTTTCTCCTTTCTTCTTTCAATCTGATGTATGTTTTACTTTTTCATCTTCATAGTATTTTTATAGGTTCACAAGACAAACAATAAATTTATTTATTGATTCCTAATCGAAAAATCTCCCGAAGAACAATTGTTTTTTTTATTTTGACCTATTCTTGAGTTCTGATGATTTCTTATTTAATAATATTATCGTGTAGGTACCAATCTAGTGTAGGCACCATTTTGTCAAAGCTGGAATAGGTTTAAACCGTTTTTATTCCATGTAAATTTTAGTTTTAACCCACGTAAATTAAAAAGTGTAATAATGATTCCACTGAACTGTTATGTAGGATGTTTAATTCTGTTTTACATTAATATTTTATAAAATAACATACAATTATCTTTACACTTACACTTTTGTCCTCGTAGAAGCAATACTCGCCAATTCTCATCAACACATAACTATATTTTTTTCTTAATTATGTAAACCTTTTAGTCTAACCTTAGTAAGTAGACGAAACAATATTAGATAATCTCTAGGAATAATGCGTAGTTCACAATGTATTTTCTCTCTAAAACAGTGATTCCCAAAATGGTATACATCGACCCCCAGGGGTCGACGACGACCTCTGGGGTCTATGTCAGCAGAAAAATAAAATGGAGATCAATGAGTTGTACTAAATAGGGGACCATGAGCTGTAAATGGGGGTCCGGCAAACGATAGTGGAATTAAAGTCTTAAATGGTAACCGGAGATTGTTGTATTAATTTATTGTTTTTACTTTATCCCATATTACCTACCCTTACATCCTTTCTGTACTTCTTTGTCCTAAATCAGAACAATTTTATTTCTACTTTCAGTAATTTCTCCACAATTATTTATTATTTATTTACGTAATCATTTGGTAGATTGATCTCTCTGGTAAAGATAAGTCCCCTTCTACAAGTGCAGGTGTCGAACCGGTAATGTTTGTTCGCGTTATCAGGCGTAGCTTGGCGGCTACAGGATGGATGCATTTATCAAGGCAAATCAATTTTATAACAGATATATTGTCAATCGGTGCATCGGATCTTACGTTAATTAATGCGGATACTAAGAACGTTGAATACATAGGAACCTATTTAATCTAATTTAACTTACCTAATTATTTTCGTATTCCGTAATAGGCATTTTTAGAATCAAAATAATAAATATCCAATAAAAGTTGAATTAAATAATAACCTGTACAAACATTTTTGCCGACGAAATTTAGGATTTTTTAAACGGTTGAAAAAAACTTCGAATTTTAACAGCACATTAAATACAAGATCCAAAATCGGGAGATTCACCATACGGTAAAATAAATTAAACTAAAATAAAAATAAGCATTCGCCTCTATTGAGATTTTTTAAAATAAATATGGCTGTCGCCAATTTCGCTCGCCCACGAACCGCCCCTGACTTAGGGAGAAGTCAGTTGGTGACACACCGTTCAATAGAAATTTATCTATTAGGGCGAGATAACGCGCTGTTTACACAGAGCCTGGGTGGCGATTACAAATGAGTTTCTACGGACTTACCTTACATGGTCGATAAAAAACATGACAAAATTCCTATTTTCCAGAAATTAAATGCATCGTAGCCTCATGCAATTCGCAAAGAGGCAGACAATCAATACCTAACAATCAACTTTGTAGGTATGTATACCTACATATAAGCTTGCTTTGACTCGCTAGAAAAATCTGTGTCCAGTCAGGACATCAATTGGCATCGTTAACAACCTTAAACTGTTCATCACCATCATTTTTTTCACTATTCTATCCCCTTCCCGAATGGAGCATATGAACTCCACAAACTCCAAGCTAAGCGGTCGGTTCAAGAAGTCAGGTTCACATTCCGTAGTTCTGATGTAGGTAAATTACAATACCTACTCATTTTTTTAATTATTTTTTATAATCCGCATTTTGAGTGTGTCTAAATAATTGGATTAAAATATACTAAGCGCAATTAAGCGGGAATGTTGTAGGTTATAACATCACGTGACCACTTAACCCAACCAATGACATATCATAAACCCTGTAAACATCTAGATATCCACATTCCCTTAAGCATATCTTGCCCTTGTTGAGATGTCAATCGTAATTCAATATTTATAATCGTACCATAATTTCCGATATGTTTTTATCGACCGTGTAAGATAAGTCTGTAGAATTTAACTTGCGCCTCGCCTGCTCTCGATAGATACTGGGAGGTACCCATGTGATTAGGGCACACGTTAGTGTTTGGATTTCATAAACAAAGGCTTGGTCCAATAGTCATCGCTCATTGCGTTTATTAGATAGTGATTAGACACCAAAAAACTCCGTTAAGTTAGCATTATCAAGAAGATTGTAGGTACTGTAATAATGATGACATGGAGAGAAAATAAACGGAGATATTTGATGTTAAATTAATAAAAAAAAGAATGAATTGTTATCATACTTTTGAATATTCACTTATCATTGCTATTTTTCGTATTGTTCGGATACATAGCTCAACAGCTTAAATTTAATATTGTTTTTATTTTTTTTATTTACGATGATTTTATGTGCCGACCAGTGGCGGTTCGTCAATGCATGCGGACCATGCTGCGCATGCCTTACTAACGGAAAACTATGTACCTAAAAAAAAAAATTTAAAAAAAAAAAAATAAAATAAAAAAAAAATTATACTACCTGTAAGAATTTTTTCATAGCTAAATAAAAATGTATAAATAAACAAACAAACCTACTGGTATAATGAAATGAATAAATAAATAAAATATTTTAACTATGGATTATTTACGTGATTACGAGATGTAATTGCTCTCCAAAAATCGGCTACATCCAACCGCAACTTACGGGCGGCCGATGCCGACTGCGGGAACATGCGGGATGTGGGAATGCTTCTGGACTGCGCGACCGAGGTGCGCTAGAGCTAGAGATGCTGACTGTGAAATTGAATATTTCGCGCAAGCGCACTAGAGTTCGACCGCTTATTTCACCGTGTTTGTGGTGGTTTAACACTGTCTATACTACCAATACTATCAACCGTGCATGCTGTTCGGACGTACGCATTTCTATAGAGGACACGATAATAATAAATTCTTTCTGAGATACTTTTCCATTTTTTGGGGGTTAGGACTTTCTGTGGTATTCTGCCTTTTTATGTCTATAATTAAATCTGTAAACTAAAGGTTTATAGGATTTTGCGAATATGCGAAACATCACAATTATTATGTAATCGAATGAAAATTTGAATCTGTAAAAAAATAAAAGTTACCTAAATAAAAGGTTCAGTATATTTTTCTTTAATAAAGAACAGCGTAGTTGGGACTTTTGATGTTTTCTCACTAAAACGATGTTGACTTTAGTTTTTTATTATACCTAACCCATACAACCTAAATTTGACGTTTTTACGTTACCAACGAATTTTGAGTTCAGTGTTTTTTTTTCACGTATAAAATAGCTTATCACGATAACTTTTACATTTTTAACTCCAAAATTAATTTTAAAGTTATTATTTTTTTTACAAATATTATTTTAATTTTATTCATCTACGAATGAAGCGATGATTTAAAATGCTAAAACATTTTTACGTTTTTATTTTAACAAATCAAAAGAAACTTAAGACCTATTTGTTCTCTAAATATTTTGATTAACTAACTAACTATCACGCCATTGCCCCGTAGTGATAGGCAGAGAGGATAGAACGCCACACCACTCGGTCCTGACACACTTCCTTGCTTCCTCTACATTCATACGTCTTCTCATGCACATACGCCGATTGTTCCGACTTTTCACATGTCCACTTTCAAGTACTTGTCGTACTTGGTCATGCCATTGTCTTTCTCGGCCTTCCTCGGCTTCTACATCCAGGCACACTGATTAATATTGCTAATTGAATGTTCTACTCACAGAGTGAGTTTCATTCATTTCAAATTTCCTGAGCCGTTAAATTCAATATTTGAAGCGCCCTTGAGGAATATACGAAAACGGCGCTATATAAATTTTCCATAATAATAATAATATAGTTTTGAAATCACCGTCAGAGTGGTGAAGAATACAATACATATGGGGCTTAGATCTTTTCACCACACAAGGCGACGAATATTAATTGATTAATGATTAAAAAAAAACTTTGTATATCTCAAATTTAAAAATACTAACACAGGGGCGCGGCGCTTCATCTTTTTCTTTGAGATAGCTCTCTGATTTTTCTATAATATTTTTTATCGCTTTGTCTAATATGCGAAGTGTGTCGCAGAATCCTGAGGTTCTGCTAAGGGCGCGGCGCGGGCCGACCCTTCCGCCACCCCCTTCGGGGAAATGGCGCGATGGTTATTTAGTTAGTTATTACCTAGTATAATTTTGAAACTAATTGAAAAATTTCCAATTCTATAATTTATTACGTTTGTCTAGACCAGCGGCTACTAAAAGTTATCCTTTCTGCCTAAGGGTCACGGGAATTCCGTGAGTTAGGGGAGCGCGGGCATATCGACGTAGAAAACGAAAAAACTTTGAAAAAAAATTTTCATTTTTAATTTTCATAATTTAAATTCTGCTGATTTATACGTTTTCACGGCTTTTATTTTTGTCAATTTACATTTAGGGTTCGACAAAAAAAGTGACCAATAATAATCAAGGTTCCATAGACAAAAAATGGAAACTGCTGTTCTAAATCGTCGATATTATGTTTATCAAATAAATAAATGCCAATTTATTAGGGCTTTTATTAGCCTGTTTATTGACCGCATGCCCTGTTTCAAAAGTCACCGACCGCCACTGGTGCCGACCTATATCTAAAGAAATCCACTGATAACCACATGGTTAGTAGAATCTTTATTTTTGTGTTTAAAAGTTTTTTTTAAATTAAACGCCATTTTGTAGCACTGAACTTGAACTTGCAATTATAATCACATAGGAATGATGAATTATCTAGATTCACTGCATTTTATGTACCAATGCAGCGCCCTATTGCATGCGGACAAGAAAAAGTAGTATCTAGTACCTACCTACAAGGATTTATGCACATTTTATTTGATGACAAAAAATATTTTTATTCTTTTTATTTTTCAGGCTACGCCACTGTGGTGTTTTTGTGTGTATGTATGTAGTTACATACACACGCACCTAGTTGATGGTGTATGCGTATTTGTATATTACGTATTGTGGTTTCCGCTTATGATATCCTGTTACAAATAATTACTCCTTCGTCTAATCCTTTGAGAATAAGCCCATTCCTGGAATTTCATCACTCCTACCTAATGGCGTGTCTCATCAGAACAAACATTGTCCTGTATTGTGATTAAATGCGTACATATTCTAACTATAATCATTATCATCATCATACATAAATACTCTCAAACTTCTTTATACTACCTTTGTTCGAAGTCAAGTAGAGTTCTGCACTCAAATCTGGTCACCGCATTATGCAGTTCATATTAAATCCTTAGAATCAATACAGAGAAAGTTCTTAAGGCATATTAACTACAAACTGAATTTGTCTAGTGATAATGTTGATTACAGTGCACTGCAGACTGTACTAAGACTTCCATCGCTATGTGACCGAAGAGACATATTTGATTTTATGTTGCTCTACAAAAATTGTTATATCTTTTTTTGACTGTGTTGATTTAATTGAATTGATAAATTTTCGAGTTCCACAGAGAGCTACTAGGTATAATGCTTTGTTCCAAAAAAGAAAAAAAACCCATACTAACATGCATTACCATAGTTTAAGAAATGGCTAGCAATTATTGGCAACACACTAGGTGATACCATCGATATCTTTTCACACCAATGAAATGCAGATTAAACATAACCTTACAAAATATTTCCTTAAATAAATATTTTCATACTCTGTACCATAAGATAACAATCAATATTAACAACATTACTGTGTATCACCGAAAAAGTGATCCCTGTTCGATTGACTGTCCATAGATTTTTTTAGATTTTTTTTTTTTTTTTTTTTTTTATAGCTTTTATTATAATTTTACTATAGTTATTATTATAATTTAATTATGTTAAAATTATTATTATGTTAAATTATGTATGTACATATGTCGCTTTGGTACTGATACTTACATTTGTTTTGTAAAAGCCCCATGGGCGTGAATAAATAAATAAATAAATACCATATCCGCTCCCTGTGTGGAGCATATGGATTACACAAACCGCCAGCTCCCGCGCATCCTCCCGAGTCAAGTCCACGTCACGCAGCTCTGACGCAAAATGCCGACGAATTGTCGACGGCGGACGACAAGGACGCCGAAACCTGCCGAATGGCGCCTAACCAGCGCCCAATATAGCAGACTTCGGAATAGGACGAATTGTCGACGGCGGACGACAAACGCCGAGGTGGCAAGCTTATATAAGCTGTAATAAGGCTCTCGGGAGGCATTAGTAAAATGGCGCCTAACCAGCGCCCAAAATAGCAGACTTCTGAGTTTTGAGAATAGGTGTCTTTGAAGAATATTAGGTGTGCGGTGGTGTGACTTTGTAAGGAACACAGACGTGAGGCAAACGGACACAGCAACCCTTGGTATATCTACTGTCATCCGGCGTAGGCGTTTCGGATAACTATACAACCTTCATGTGATTTATTACCAAAATATACGATTGCTGCTGGGAAAAAAAAAGGGATTTTTCAAACGTCAAATTTTACTAACATCGATGTAGGTACTTTTTATGTATAACCTTCGAACAAGAATTCACTAGAATGGGCGTTTCCGTACAAATTTTCTAAAAATACACGCTTCCTATGGTTGATATCATAACACTACTTATTATCAAATTCCACCGTCTAAAGACTCCAGCACTTTGGGCAATTCATGTGACGTAGATGTTATATGACGTAGATGCCTATTGATTACGTAGTGAGTGACGTAGTGGGTAACTAGACACCTCAGACACGGTAGTATTTTTCAGGTATGGATGTTCCAAGGTATCACAGATGAAATATTTGTCTGCCTTATGGTATGCAGTGGTTCGCATGCATAAGGGCTTTAGAAATGGCTTTTTTTCGTATACACCTATCACTTTTCATCTATGTAAGATTTTTATAATTTAAATGTTTATTTACTTTTGAATTATGTCAGTAATCTTTTGTGGGTTCCTAAAAGTAATTCGTCACAGAATTAGTTCACCCTCAACCCTTAGCTGGTACAATTCCGACCCCTATTAAATTAATTGGTTTTAAATCACTTCCCTGGAAAGCGAAGCTGAAAGATTTTGCTACCTGCTTTGATAACAGATGACCAATACAAAAATTTAATTACAAAGGTATGTAAACCACGAATCTTTAATCGCTACACCTACTTCCTTTATATATTTTTTTTATTAAAATATATTTTTGTTTATGATCACAATTATAGTACAGAGAGGTGGCGACTCAATTTAGCGTCGAATGACAATGAAACCCCGACTCAAAATAATCTTTCATGTTATATGATTTTTAGCTATTTTGACGGAATAACGGCAGAAACGATTTATGATACGAGTGTGTCTGGATTAGAAGACGAGGAAGACCGAGAAAGACATGGCATGATAAATTACAATAAATACTTGAAAGTGGATATGTGAAAAGTCAAATTAATCGGCGTGCGTGCATGAGAAGATGTATAAATGTGGAGGAAGCAGGGGAAGTAAGCCAGGACAGATTGGTGTGGCGCCTTTCTACCCTCTCTGCCTAAAATGACGTGTTTATGGTTAGTTAGTTAGTTTATTGTAATTTTACGTTTTTTTTAACTGATGTAGGTAATTAACGAATGCATTTCTGACATTTTAATCTTAATGATATATAGATAAAAGATTGATTCACAAGAAACCAAACATAAAATAAATATAATCATTATGAGTTTACAATGATAAGATGATTTTCTTTACAAGTGAAGTTATCACGATGAATCTGACGTTATTTTTTACCTGGGTTTTCCCGAAATCGACAAGAAATGAAGAAATAAAGATGTCTGCCAGTAAATCTGTTTAAAAAACATCACGATAAAATCAGATTAAATTGATTACCGTTCAAAAGATTACTTAATTAAAACCATTTTTTTAAAATTAATTACGTGTAGGTATCACGGTTTAGTGGTTGCACGTTCAGCTACCACCCACAAACTAAGGTCTCGGGTTCGATTTTCGTGGGGATCTGCATGAAATTTTTATATTTTACAGAATATTTTTACTGTTATGCTGAAGCTTAATACTGATCATCTTACCTTCATGAAAAATTACTAGAATGTACTACGTAATATAATGTCCGCCTCGTAGCAAAGTGGTAGCGCATTTGGCTCGCGGGTTCAATTCAACACGAAATATTTATTTACATGTGATTTTCATATAAATACTTCATGTGTGATCCTTGTACTGGTGGTACTGAAGCGTATGACTATCTTACCTTCATGTAATAAAATTATCAAGATACACTGCACTTGGTGTGCTGATGCAGTGCCCTATGCACCATTGGGTTCAGATAAGGGAAGTAGTAGTAGTAATAATAGTCTTTTTCAGGCATTTTCAAATACTGTCGTATCAGGAGCGCATAAACATTATGGGAATATAAGCAAAAACATAATAACTTTTTTTTTGTAACGAAAAGTCTTAAAAATTCATATTATAATGGATTAGGAGCGCATATCGCTTAGGAGTTAGTTGCGCAATAGAAATCAACATACATAGTTACTAAACCTCTTGTGTGTATTACCTGGTATTCTTCTGCTGCCCTGGTATCTTCTGACCAAGCCACTTGTGTCAACCCGCCTCGTCGGAGATGAGAACCAGTAATATTGTCATCCATCTCGAAATCTGTTTACTCAGCAGTAGAGAATAATACGAAGATATTTCATTATTTCGTGCTCAGCTTCTAAAATCCTCAGCCGCCATCTTAAGTTGCGTAATTTCACAAGATTTAATATTAAAAAAAAACAGAAATTGCTTGGTGACTTTTAAACATGACGCTATGCAGGGTGTAACAAAACTCGATGTACAAGCGGGAAACCTGTGAATCTACATAATATTTGGAGTCGATTTTGCAATTTTTTTAAATTTTATTTGTTCCCTAGTTTTCGAGAAAATTGAGGAAGAAGTTGAAATTTTTTCGTAAAATTCTTGCAAATCATCATTAAATATTTATAATCTCTTCAGTCAAATTAATACTATGTGGGTGTGTATTAGGAAAACAAAAGCAAAAATTAATTTTAGCAAGAATTCGTAAAATTTTACGGTAGGAACTTATGAAAGCTTAGAAAGTAGAAAAAAAAATTTTTTGAAGCTCAGATTCAAAAATCATCCTACACATTTGACTCCAAATATGATGTATGATGTAGATTCACCAGTTTTCGGGTTGTACTAGGAGTTTTGTTACACCATGTATTCTTCCATGTACACTTCTTGATCAATTTTCACGGAAACCATGGGTTAAATCTAAAAATTGATTCCACAAAGTCGATCCAAATATGATCGAGTTTTGTAACACGGTGTATACGATTAATTATACACTATTTGGAGAATTTAGGAGAGGAAGGTTCTGCAAACATATTACGAAATATTTTCAGATGAAAAATCATGTTCAAACAAAGCATTCCTTTTACAAGCCACAGCAAGGGTAGATCCAATCCCCAATGTAAATCAGGTGGCTTCAAATGCTGCCACCCTAATCGAATACCAGCTACGACTTATTTTGTATATACATATTTTTAAATTAAATTAAGTTAAATTAACCAACTAACTAACTAACTAACCATCACGCCATTTCCCCGAAGGGATAGGCAGAGAGGATAGAACGCCACACCACTCTGTCCTGGCATACTTCTCTTGCTTCCTCCACATTCATGCATCTTCTCATGCACGCACGTCGATTATTCCGACTTTTTACATGCCCACTTTCAAGCACTTGTTTTACTTGATCACGCCATGTCTTTCTCGGCCTTCCTCGACTTCTACATCCAGGCACAGTCGCATCATATATTTTTTTGCCGTTTTTTCATCGTCCATTCGCTCTTCATGACCGAACAGACGTAAAAGACCTTTCTTAATTTTGTCAATAATGCTTATCTCAGCCTAATTTGCTCAATATCGACAGTGCACCTATCATACAACAAAATTTTTACCACACATTCGCCTGAGAGATCGCATTTCAACTGCATTCAATCTACTTTCATCCTTTTTTTCCAACTCCATACTTCGCTTCCATACATAAGGGTTGGTACCAGAACTCCATTATGAACTGCCAATTTAGCCTCTTTTGATAAGCACTTATTAGATACTACCGACTTTAAGGCACCATTAACTCTGTTACCGGCACTAACCCTCCTTTCAATGTCCTTGTCCATATTTCCATCACTAGTGAACATGCTTCCCAGATATACAAATTCTTCCACCTGTTTCAAGCTATCGCCATTTACTTCAATCTTACTTTCCTTTATCCGCACCCAATGGTGCATAGGGCGCTGCATTGGTACACCAAGTACAGTGTATCTTGATAATTTTTATTACATGGAGGCAAGATGATCAGTCTTACGCTTCATTGCCAGTCCAAGGTATCACACATGAAATATTAATATGAAAGTCTCATGTAAATAAATATTTCATGTTGACCCCCTACGGGAATCGAACCCGCGACCTCTGGCACAATCTTACACTTAGTCAAATTCACATTTCTTTCAATAACCATCACATTTGACTTTTCCACATTCATTAACAGGTCACTCTCCTTGCACACATCGTAAACCTTTGTAATTCCCCTAGATGTATCTAACCTAAACCATATCCGTTTATGATGTCATTGACTACGTAAATATCCTGTTTTTTTCTTAGTAATCTGTAATATACACCAAATCGCTTTCCTGAGTACCTGGTATATTTCTCAATCACTTCCCATGATTTTTTTTGTTTATTTTTAAAACAAAAGTAACGTATTTTTTCTAAACTACGTCATCGACATCATTTTAAAACCGCTCCCTGCGTAGAGCGTATAGATAATACAAACTGTCTCCGAGCTAAGCGATCGGCCGCCATTTCTCGTGCGTCTTCCCAAGTCAGGTCCACGCTCGCAGTTCTGACGTAAGCTGAAAGTGATGACGTGATGACGAAGGATGCCGAGAACCTAATGCTTTACTAAGTTGGCAAGCATTCTTAAGGCTCTCTTCAGACATTCATAGAAATTTATTATTTTCTAATGTTGTTATCTCCCTCCTTCTTTCGCTTAGATTCAAGCTTTGGATCATAGGGCACTGGATTGCCACAATATGTCAGATGGAATTTGATCACATACCTACCCTACGCACTATTGTATGAAGGGGGATACTTCACTTGAAGAGGTAACTTTTATGAGGACTAGTCTATTGGTAAATCCATAGATAATAGGATTTCTAGGTTGGGTTTAATAAAATAATTTAAATCAAATAGCTATTTAAAAGCAATATCCTTTATAATAGGTTATGAAATTTTTGCAGTAGATTAATAATAGGTTAGGTTAAATAAAATAATTTAAAATCAAATAGCTTTTTAAAAGCGAAATTTATACAGTAGGTTAAGATTTTTAAATCCAACCAATCACAGCTTTGCCTATTTCTATGATGTTCCTCTATAATCCTGAGAGTAAAAATCTTTTGTGGAATTTTGACAGCTCTACCTCGTAAAGTGAAGCGTATGAAAGGAGAGATTTTGATTACTTATAAAGTTGCATATCATATCAATACAAATAACGAATAAATTTGTAAAATTGTGAAACTTTTCCACAAATTTCCTTCTTAGCTTTCTCCCGCTTCCTGCGACATCTTGGCCAAATCAATAAGATCCATTAAAATGACGCCACGGCGCAAAAAGGAGCATTCACTACTAGACGGATTTTTCAATTTCCATTGTGTGGGCTGAGCCTTTCCGTGTAAAGTCCGCTGCTTTCTCTCGATTATCTTGCCCCGCCCCTATTGGATTATCCGCTCGGATTTCATCTGAAGGTTTTCGAATGATTTTTCGTTTTTCACTACGCGACAGGACGCGTGCGGTGACGGACGTGCGCGAGCGGTCAGTTCGAATTTTGAAATTTGAATCTAGAACACTCACAGACCGGTGCGAGCATTCGGGTCCAGTTTTTGCATCCGAGTTAAGAGGACGAAAAATTCAAATAATTAAGAAAAAAGTGTATGTGGTCAAGAAAATCACGGAAGTGTTTTAAATAAATATGTGACTAATAATTATTACAAAATGATTGCGTTGTGTTTTTGTGTGCTTTTAAACTTTTATAAAAAGTGAAGATTTAGTCATTTCAACGTAATTAAGTGATTTAATTGTAGTTTTGTGTTAATTTGTGGGTTTACACTATTATTTTTTTGTCAATCTTGTGCTTAAAATCAAAGTTATATGGAGCTTACGTAAAAAGGGTCTAATTCATCATACCAGGAACAAGGTAACGCATTTTTTGTTTTATACCTTTTTATTTGCTGCTTCATTTTATTCGTTACCACACGAAGGGAGTAGGCAGAGAGGATTAAACGCCACACCATCATATCTTAACTCACAGAGGTTGCTTCCTCTATATTCACGCATCTACTCACGCTATGCAAGGATCATAAAAATATGACTGCTGCATGATGACGTCATCGTGAGCTTTTTTTAAATTTCAAATTAGCACCCAAGTTTGAACGATAGTATCCTGTTCGTTAATTGATTGACAAACGGATATCACCGATGGTTTTGTGATTTTATCTTAGGTATACATCTTCCAATTTCCCTTATCTGCACCCAGTGATGCATAGGGCACTGCATTGGTACATCAAGTGATCATTTTATAACATGAAGGTAAGATGATCAGACGTATCTTATAGAAGATAAAAACATGCAACAGGTGATTCGATTTTAGTAAATACGTTTTTTTCAGTCCAGGGCCCTTAGCATGGCGGCCGTAACGAACGCCGCGTTACGTCGAGTGCTTCGTTTCCCGAGTTTTATCGACGATTTGGCCATAAGGCGCGCGCTCATTAACTCTACATAAATAATATCTTCAAACTAATTATTTGATAGAAACGTTGACGAAGTCCGAAGACGTTGGTTCCTTCTGCAAACACCATTCTACTTCACAAAACGGAGTAAGAATTTTGAAAATTTCTCTTTCTATAACTCATGCTTCACCCCCCCCCCCGATAAACATATTGAGGTACAATAATAATTATTTAAATTATTATCTTCTGGTCTCTACGCTACCTAAGCATTTTCAAATGAGAAACGTAATTATCTAAATCCTAAAATTTTAACTACTTATTAAGATTTTTCTTTCCAAAAGGTGATGTTTCATCCCACAGATAAAATACATATTTAGCAGTGGCGTGCGTTGACTTTTGAAACAGGGAAAGTGGAGGGAAAAACACCTTTTTTTTTTTTTTTTTTGTAATAATTAAATAAATTAAGACGCAATATTCACAGAATCGGTAATTTTTCAGGAGATCAGTCAAAAGTCTTAAAAGTTTAGTCTTATAAATTATCCATAATAATAATAATAAAAGATAAAGGCAGGCGTGTTAAAAAATATATTAGATACAATGAATATTTTTTACGTCATCATTCATAAACTTTAAATTGAAATCTTTTGCGTTTGTGTTATTAAAGAAATAAAATTAAAAAATAAAATTATTTAGGTCATTAACGATTGTATTGTTTGAACCATTCTCAATCTAGTATCTACCTGTTTGACTAAGAAACGAAACGTAATTAGCTAAATCCTAGAAATCCAGTGGATTTTGAACTCGGAAAACGGAGATTAAGGAACGAAGATTTCTCTTTTTTCAAAAGACACCTTCATCCCACAGATAAATATATTTAGGTACAATAAATAATAATTATTGTATTATTCACTTGACCGAGAAACGTAATTAGCCAAATCCTAGAAATATAATCCTTACACTAATCACCTCGTTATTATGTACTCAGACCCTTAATATTTATTATATGTATATTTATAACACCCCAACAATGCGTCATCGTAGTTAGGGTATTGGCTCTCAACCTATGTTTCGTGAGAATTTAACAAATTAATAAAGGAAAGGGTTACTAAGCGACATAACACGTGCAAAGGAAAATTATACCAAGTGACACGATTTTACCATGTCACTTGGTATCATTTTCCCTTGCATACATTATTTTCATTCATTCATTATACCATATCCGCTCCCTATGTGGAGCATATGGAATCCACAAACTGCCTCCAGGCCAAGCGATCGGCCGCCAGCTCCCGTGCATCCTCCCAAGTCAAGTCCACGTCCCGCAGCTCTGACGCAAACTGCCGACGAATCGTCAACAGTGGACGACCAGGACGCCGAGAACCTGATGCCTTGTAAAATGGGCAAGCATGGTTAAGGCTCTCGGGAGGGTAGTATATGGCCTAGCCAGCCGAAACGCCTTCGCCGGATGACAGTAGATACCAAGGGTTGCTGTGTCCGTTTCCTCACCTCTGTGTTTCTTACAAAGTCAAACCACCGCACACCTAAAATTCTTCTATTCACACCTATTCTCAAAACTTGCATACTACTGTCGCTAGTAACTTTTTCCTTTCCATCGTCAATATTTTTTTCTTACTAATGTTTAACCCCTATTTGGCGGTCCAAAGTCTTCCGTCTACATTGCAAATAATTTTAGTATACTTCAATAAAAGAAGAACTAGCATTTTAGTCAAATATTATGTAGGTACCTATTCTTCATTTTAGAAATACAAACATCATGTTATGTTTTTGGTACCATATAATAGTAAAATATTTAAGCCACCTAATATAATTATGCATAATACCTGCCCATCCTGTTAACTAGCATTTGAAAGGATGTTCAAAAACCCTACTAATCAGATATTAAGGGGATATATTTTATTTTATATCCCTACAGAGATGAGGTAGATTTTTTTTTTTCAAATTCAGGAATATGGATATTCGAGCGTTTAACAGGGCTTAAACTTGTCATTGGCTGAAAATATATACCTTAAAATCCAGATTGGTGTACAAGTATTTGAACACGACCCAAAATGTTGTATAAAAATTCCTGGTCTAAATATAAGTAAAAATAAATTGCAGAGTCATCTGCAGGCGATTACTAGTACTTAATTTAACTCGCCAGAAAAGTCTTAACTACGAAAAAAAAAGTAATTTGCTAATAAATACTTAACTCCAATGTCAATGCATAGATGGAGCTTTCAACTCGCTGGTGGATGATTCTTGATTCGTAGCATATATACAAAATCAAAAATGTTACCTGGTGTAGATATTCGCTAATAAGCGGAATGGGGAATGTTGTAGTACCTACATAAAGTGGCCACTTAACCCAGCCAATGACAGGTCATAAGCCCTGTAAAACGCTTGAATATCCAAATCCTAAAATTTAAAAAAATATACCTCATCTCTGTAAGGACATAAAATAAAATATATATTTTATCACAATTATTGCTATACGGACATAGCATTATACTACCTCTTAAATTCTTTGTATGCTTTGGCTATTCCTACATATCCTTGCTTCCTACCTATCTTATTTGATTTTATATTCGTTTATTTATTTTTCCGCCTCGTGGCATAGCGGTAGCGCGTTTGGCTGTCATGCATGAGGTAGCGGGTTCGATTCCCGATGGGGGTCAGTATGAAATATGTATTTGAATGTGTTTTTTCAACAAAAAAAAAATCACAAATGAAATCAAGGACTGGCACTGAGGCGTAAGACTGATCAGCTTGCCTTCACGTAAAAAATAATCAAGATTCGCTGCTCTTGTGGATCAATGCACCATTGGGTGCGGATAAGGGAGAGTAGGTTTTTTTTTTTGGATTCAAGCCAGTTGAATATTTTGATAATCATCAAATCAAAGGCCTGCTTTAAATTCTTAGAAGCCGATTACCTAATTAACGTAATTAATCAATAATTAATTAATGACAGATTGATGGGAAAATATTTGATAAATAAATTCTGCCATTGAAAGATGAATTTCGTAAGCTTGCAAGGTCAAGTTAGGCAACAGAATCATAATAACGATATAAATATATATAATATCAAGATGTTAGGATACGATCCATTACCACTAGCCTCCGGCGGCACTCACTGCGCCACGGGAGGCAGTAATAACTACTGACTTCACCCTACACCAGACTAAAGCCCCGTTTTACGGAACAGAAAACGGTACAGTTTCTTGTTCAGAAAATTGTACAGTCGGTCAAAAGACACGCTAAATATGTATATTTTTTAAGCGCGATCATAAGTCATAAGTTATCATAGAAAATTGTTAATATAGCTAATAATGTAAGTATATTATTAGTTTTTTACGTTTTTAAAAGCATTCAATATACCAATACTTAAAAGTTTACTTAAAAATACATTTACTGACAGGTCAGCCAAACGTCACGCTGACCTTTCAATATTCCATACAGTTTTCGTACATTTACTGTCAGGTCAGCCAAACGTCACGCTGACCTTTCAATATTCCGTTTTCGCTTATACAGCAAGTCGGGTCACGATAAATATAAACTGTTCCCACTGTAAATGTTTAAATAAATAAATAAACACATAAAACTTACTGTATTATTAACTGCCCCTATTATGTACGTAAATAATGTATAATACAATATGAGATCTCGTTAAATGCGACCATTTTCATAGGCAAAAAAATACATTAATAAAACACGGGTTGTGTTAATTCAATGCGTTAAGCGTACTCGGAGCTCGGCTTAGGGATATTTCACGACTATGGCTTTCAACCTTGCACTTTCTTTACTCGTAACACAAACAAACTACCCTAATACACCACACCATACAAACACTTTTTTGTGAGCTTATCAGTGTTTTGATTTCTTCCTTCCTTTGGTTTCTTTCTATTTGTTTTGTTTTTGGCTACATTCATAAAATAATGGCGATAGCTTGAAACAGGGGAAAGGATTTGTATATATGGGAAGCATGTTCACTAGTGATGGAAATATGGACAAGGACATTGAAAGGAAGGTTAGTGCCGGTAACAGAGTTAATGGTGCCTTAAAGTCGGTAGTATCTAATAAGTGCTTACCAAAAGAGGCTAAATTGGCAAGTCATAATGGAGGTCTTGTACCAACCCTTATGTATGGAAGCGAAGTATGGAGTTGGAAAAAGAAGGACGAAAGAAGATTGAATGCAGTTGAAATGCGATTTCTCAGGCGAATGTTTGGTAAAACTTTGTATGATAGGTGCACGGTGCACTAATGTCGAAATTAGAGCAGAATGCAAGGCTGAGATAAGCATTATCGACAAAATTAAGAAAGGTCTTTTACGTCTGTTCGGTCATGAAGAGCGAATGGATGATGAAAGAACGGCTAAAAAAATATATTATGCGACTGTGGCTGGATGTAGAAGTCGAGGTAGGCCGAGAAAGACATGGCGTGATCAAGTAAAACAAGTGCTTGAAAGTGGGCATGTAAAAAGTCGGAATAATCGACGTGCGTGCACGAGAAGATGTATGAATGTAGAGGAAGCAAGAGAAGTATTCCAGGACAGAGTGGTGTGGCGTTCTATCCCATCGGGGAAATGGCGTGATTGTTAGTTAGTGCAATTGGTTTCATGATCAGCTTATTTATATTGCAGGTATACTTACTCCGTATAATGTTCATGGCTGTCGATGTCCAATACATAAATAAATAAATAATAATAGTAATAGTCCACCCGCGTCTTATATAATCATTCGTATTTTATTAAACTCGCCTGTCGATTGCCGATAGAATTTACTAGATAAGATTAAACGAGATATTCGAAGACTCAGTCAGATAATATTCCTTCAGCTTAATGTAATTAAAATAACTGAAGATGATACATGTTTAAACGACACTCTTCTTATGGGGAATCTAATAATTATGAAATTAATATCAAGTGCGTAGTGAACACAATTTCCATAAGCAAGTTTCTTAAAGTTAATTTAAGGTTATTTTTGTAGTCGAAATGGTGGTTGTATCCTTTTATGGTGAGTCAAAATATATATATTTTTAAAAAATTACTACTGCTACTACTTTCCCTTATCCGCACCCAATAGTGCATAGGGCACTGCATTGGTACTAATCCGTAATCACTATTGTTTTGCTTACTTAATTGCTTATCTAGATTTATTATTTAATTAACCTTATTTATAATAGTTACATGTATAAGTACTTTAGCGTAATCTCCCTCACCAAGCACAAGAGGTTGTCTTTTTAATTGGTGAGGCATGGTGTTAAGTGTTAATATTGTACCTATAATTATTGTCATAAGTTTTTTTAATAGTTGTTTATTAAAATAAGAAAGATTTCGCTTCAGTTGTCTCGACTGAGAAACTTGTTAGTCTTTAAGTGTTGCGTCTTCTCCGCCATCTTAACATGCTGTCTTCAACCGACCGTGACAAAACAATGTATCATTCAAGAAACATTGACAAATCTTCCAACTGCTCGCGCAGAGTTATCACTCCATTCAGGGGCGTGCACAGGTGTTTTTCGGGGAGGGTTTTTAATTTTGTTTGTAATGGGCTTGGAAACCAAAATTTTCTGTAAATGCAGAAAAATAAAGCGAAAAATCACAAAACTATTGGTGCAATTCTTTTGTAAATCAGATAATTAATAAACGAGATACTGTAATTTACAGTTTTTAAAAATCTTTACAAAAACATTATGTGATTGTATCTCTGTTATTAATTATCCGATTGATAAACGGATTGCACAAATTATCTTGAAATTTTTTGTTTTATTTTTTTGCATTCACAGAAAATTTTACTTTACAAGCCCATTGTTGGTTGGTGTTGGTTTGTTTAGTATCTGTTGGTTTATGGATCGTTTTCTGCACATCATATCGTCAAATATTTCCGCTGATGTTACGCTCTGTTACATCACTCTCAACTCATAAAGGAACTTTTTAGCACAGATCTTAAAGGATAACAAAATATGTTCTATTCAAACCGTTCTATTTATTATAATTTTTAATATAAAAAGCTCTGGACCAAAACTTAATCCTCTTTCAGTTTATCAAAACTACCAGACCTGTCAAGTCACTTCTTTGGTATCAAATTGTTATTTTCATGCTACTCAACTCTACATAATATCTTCATTTATCCATCCCTTAATTATCCTCACTCCGAAACTTCTTTGACTCGTGTAAGATACCAAAAAGTTATAAATATATCATACCTATTCTATTACTTTTCCATTAATATACCAGTTTACAATGAAAGCCCCTTCCCTTTCCCTAGACTGTTTTAAAGACTTTTTTCAGTCCAGCAAAACTCTACCGATTTTTTAAGGCTAATCCGCAAAATTTAATATACTCGGTTCTAACTCGAAAAGGCGGAAAATTAGAAGGTTAAATACGCGACCAAATTCTTTCATTGCCCCTATCACTGTCTCGGCTCTGTCATAAACACATTCACCCCAACCTGCTCAAGAAGCTGGCCAAAATTTACAGTGACAGGGACATTAGTAATTCTACCCCTTTTTTAGTCGTCAGTTACAACTACCGCCCAACCGTAGCCTTCCGTCCCCCAAATGCAATACATTTTTTTTAAAAAAGTGAAAAAATACTTATGTGCAAAACTTTTTGAAAAAAAAAAACTTCAATTCGGGGAAGGTAAGAAAACTCACCGGTACGCCGCTGTGTGGTCTCCATTATTCGCTCATAATCACCCAGTGGGTAGGTACTTGCTCACCAGATCTGTACACACTAAGTACCCGCAAGAGTAATGTGATGTAGATGTGACTACAATATGGACTCCATTTATCGCCCGCCATTGTTCAGACTCTCGATTGTTTTACGCTTTGGCGCCCTTTAGCGCGCCGCCATCTTGACATCGTGTTGATTGTGTTGTCTTGTTTGCTACTGTTTTGAGATATTGCGCGTGTTTTTGCCGACTGATTGTGATCAACTTGGTCTATGATCAATCTAACCTAACTTAACCCAACTTAACCGAACCTAACCTAACATAACTTAATAACACATAATGAGTCTGGCCTTGAACACAATTTTTTTTAATAGTCGCGTTAAGATTGAAATCCCTAAATTTGAATCCCGCTCCACTACAGCTTGTTTCCTACTTTCTGGCACAGTTATTTCCGTCTATTTGAAAGTAGCCTTTCAAATTCAGTATACCATAAGAATCTGTGTACTACTACTTTCCCTTATCCGCACCCAATGGTACGTTGATACACTAAGTGCAGTGTCTCATGATCATTTTGTTAGAATAATTTACTAACATTAGATGCATTATAATGAAAGAATTTCCAATGACGCATGATGGCAGATTGCAAATGATATTCATAAAGCCGTTTGTCCTAAAATGTTTGATTGCAAAAAATAGTTTCAAAACTCGCCAAATCAGAATACCTCGTCAATGATCTACATAGACTGCTAAGTTGACATCCGCTCAAATTGCTGACAGATCAAAACACCACGGCCATATTGCAATTCGCTGTGTTTATTTATTTTTCTGCTGGCAATCCCAGACTTCAGGTGTGGTATCGTTGGGAAACGTCCTCTAATTCTGGAAACTACACGTGTTGGACTGAAAGTGATGACGAGGTACGTTTCTTTTGATTCGCCACCGCTGATCAAAACTCGCTGGTGGTCCAATTTATGACTCTGGGAAAATCGGAAGAATGTTTGCAGAATATTTGCGTTTAATTTTATAATGCCCTTGTAGCATTTTGATAAGTTTATCGTTTTGTCATACAGGCAGTCTTAAGTTGAATGTCATCGTCGTTTTGAATTATAATTCTGAATGTGATACCTTGGACTGGCGCAGAGATTGATTGTTATCATATTATCTTGATGCTTGGTGTACCGATGCAGTGCCCTATGCGCCATTAGGTGGGGATAAAACGCACTTTAAACGGGACAGAAAATTGCACAGTTCCTTGTTCAAAAAAATGTACAGTATGTCAAAAGACACGCTGAATATGTATCTTTTTTAGCGCTATCCTAAGGTATTATCGCATGTTTACACTCAGAAAATTGTTAATATGGCTAATATTTTAAATATGCCATGTGTTTTTTACGTTTTTAGAAGCATTTAATATATCAATATCTACTTAAAGTTTACATAAAAAACGTTAACTGTCAGTAGCTCAATTACAGATAACTATCGACGTAGTTAAAAACGTGCTAATCACGTGCTAACGTTAACGATTTGAGCGATCACAATGACATACCGTTCAATACCGCGATCGCCAAGCCGAGCATTGACGATCTGAGCCGAGCGGAGCCGATGCGCGCGATATCGCGGCCGTACGTCAAACGTCAAATCATCGCGCTTGTCAGATTTTTTATTATGTCGACTGCTTTTCTCAATATTGTTGCCGAAAACGGCTAAATGCAATACGGCACTCGAGAAAGATTGAATGAAGATATATGTGCGAATAAGATATATCTCGGGAAATGGCTCGCGACTAGAAGCGCTCGGTTAATAATCCCGATCGATAACTTTTAACGCGTGTTCCATTGTGATCGCGAAAACGTCAAACATCCATGGGTAAGAAATCGTTATCACGTCGCTTTTTACTGAGTCGGTAGTGATCTGTGATCGAGCAACTGGTCAGCCAAACGTCGCGTCGGCTATTCAATATTCCACACAGATTTCGCTTTATACGGGACAGTTTGCAAACTACACACTTTAGTGTGTAGTTTGCACAATAAACTGTACAGTTCAGTGTTTACACAATAAACTGTACAGTTTTCTGTCCCGTATAAAGCGGGCATAAGAAAAAGAAGTAGTAGATAGTAGTAGTTTCTCCCGATTTTAGTTATCCTGATAAATAGAAAAAAAAAATTAAAAGCCGGCATATCATTTTTTCTCTCCATACATTTCTTTTTTTTTCGATTCATTTTCAAGTACCTATATGTATTTTTTTGAAGTTTTGTGGCTGTCAATACATCTGGAATATCTGAAAACACCTGAATTTCTATCGCTGAGTGCAAGTGCAGGGTGCAGTGTTAACCTTTTTATTATTAAGCAGATCCTACCAAAAAACATCTAATACATAACTTTAACTTATCTACTGCTAAAACTATAGAAAGCTACCAGCGAAACTAAAACAGCATATTTGACTGTTAAGATTTCTCATTTCATAATATCCAAACATTTGATCAGTACCAGTCTATACGTATAATACATTGTTACCGAGGATACTCCAGTTTACTCTGTCAGTTTTTTGTCTTTGAAAAACACTGCAGGAAACGAGAGCAGACGAAATGCGGTACGTATCTATTGTATGAGAAAAATGTCATTGTTTATTTTAAATTGAAATCAAATACTGCTTCTTTGTATTCGGAGAGATGCCGCTCGTTTTCAACGCCATCGTATAGATAGATTTCCATAGTCATCAGAACGTGCTAGATAATAAAAAATGTTACGTAATTCTTGATTTTAGATGTCATGTCAAATGTGTATATGCCTATTTCTAAAGATAGGTAATATGATTTCTTGGTGATGATAAAACAAATTGTATTATTTTGCTCCTAGCTAGAAAATTTCGAATAAAAATATTTTCTTACTAGATTAAAATTGATTCTTGTAAGATATTGATATAAATTCAATTTTTTATCATTGGATAGGCACTCAAGTGTAAGGTTGACCATCTTACCTTCATGTAAAAATACACACGCATCCATTGGGCGCGAACAGGGATGACAAAAATCACGATTCATACCAGGAATACAGCACTTTAAAGAGTGATTTTTAAATTTTAAAACATGGAAAACTGATGGAAATCTTTAAAGTATTGCTTTCGTTTGTTTGAGGTTTTAGATTTTAGAAATCTTCATTCAGTGTTTGTTTTTCCGCCTGGGCATCTTTAAAATTCACTTTGCATACCAGGAGCACAGCAGTGTGAATCGGTGATTCTTCAAATATTTGATCTCGGGTGTTTGCACCGATGATGTACACATTCTATCCAGACCACCTGCTATATTCTGGCTTTGTTCTCTTCCGAGAAGAATGGAAAAACTGAGACAATCGTAGTACGAAGACTTCTAAACGATGTTGACAGTGTACGGTATGCAATATGCAACTATAATGAGAATGAGCCCAGCTTTGGGCGACAGGTTGAACGTGTAAATGAATCAATACGCCAAAATATAATAGAGTTTTCCGCGCACTGCAATACACGAGACGAATACCTTATTACTCTCATGTCGCCCTGGTAATTTTATCTTCATTCCTAGAAATCTTTTATTATGTGTAAAGAGTACAGAATCTCATCATCTATTGTGATGACATCATGACAATGTTTGCAAGCTATTCAAATATCTTTAAACAGTTTTGTTTTTATTGTTCTTAGGAATTTCCCGTTTACAATTTTAGTTGAATCCACATCATAAAGCCATTGCAAATTGGCAACAACGAGACATGATTTCAGTTGCTCGATCACAGATCAGTACCGACTCGGTAATAAGCGACGTGATAACGATTTCTTACCCATGGATGTTTAACGTTTTCGCGATCACAATGGAACACGCGTTAAAAGTTATCGATCGGGATTATTAAACGAGCGCATACTAGTCGCGAGCCATTTCCCGAGATATATCTTATTCGCACAAATCTTCATTCAATCTTTATTATAATCTAGCCGGTTTTTTGGCAAGCCAAATATTGAAAAAGCAGTCGACATAATAAAAAATCCGACAAGCGCGATGATTTGACGTTTGACGTAAGGCCGCGATATAGCGTAGATCGGCTCCGCTCGGCTCAGATTGTCAATTCTCGGCTCAGCGATCGCGGTATTGAACGGTATGTCATTGTGATCGCTCAAATCGTTAGCGTTAGCACGTGATTAGCACGCTTTTAACTACGTTGATAGTTATCTGTGCTTGAGCTACTGATCGAGTTTTTTGACCTGTTAAACAAAACAGAGCATTAATTTTATTGTTATTTACAATTCTTACGCCTAATCAAATACTTTTATTTGTTTTTTTGTAACATGATCGATCTGTGATAATTATTGTGTGAATATTTTTACTCTACCGTCTGTTCAAATAATTGTGTTGATGTTTTTAAATCATCTATTTGCTTAGCTGACCGAGCAAGGGATTGATGACCCATTGTTTCTACACGAGTACATTACACCTATTCTTTGACTTCATCTACATAATAATGGAACTAAAACTATTATTACTCAAGATACTCAAAATATTCTTCTACGCTTAAAAACGTCGATCAGCCAATCAATCCTTTAATTTATCGGATGTACCAATTTATTAGATTGATAATCCGGAGCGAATTGTACATGTATTTTTAGCATTTTAAGATAAAGACTTAATGAATTTGTTTTCGTAAAAAAAACGTTTTTGGGAAATTTCTACGAGATTAAGTGTTTTTATATTGATAGCATCCTTTATCTGATCGTTGGTTGAAGTGAATGACATACACATTAACGAATAAGGTGATTTTGAAAACCATTTAAAGTAATTTCTTATCAGCTGCATGGCGCCGATAAGTTAGTTTCTTTTAACGCCATTTCTCTATATTTTATTGCAACTATTTCTTAATTTTCAAACTCTACCTCTTTCTAAAAACTTTTGACAGAATTAAATCTAATATTAGACCATCATTAGACGTTTTTATAAAAGTACCAGAATCAATGAACGATAATTTATTATTGATATCCCAACAGAGACAGAGAAACTCTGGAAACGAATGTGGGTTATCTAGGCGTTTACGGGGCTTATGACCTGTCATTGACTGGGTTAAGTGGCCACTTGACGTACTACAACATTCCCCATTCCGCCCATCATCTGATAACCATATATGAAAAATTTTGGAACTACTATATATTGAAATCGTCTTCGTCATTCCGCTTTACAGAATGTTTCTATGCTGGTGTCATCTGTTGAGAAGATTGCAAAGCAATTTTTTTGGCAATCATCTTCTATTAGTGTAGCATATATGGTTATCAAATGACGGGCGGAATGGGGAATGTTGTAATACGTCAAGTGGCCAATTAACCCAGCCAATGACAGGTCATAAGCCCTGTAAACGCCTAGATAACCTACATTCGTTTCCAGAGTTTCTCTGTCTCTGTTGGGATATCAATAATATCTGATATCAGCCCAGCATGGGTATAATCCAATCATTTGTCTACAAATATTTGTATTCATTTCAAAAATGTTGTTTGAACGATAATTTGCTTAAAAAATGGAATTGTAAGCTCTATCTTGTTTTGGTCCACAGATGATTAATTAATAAGTAATAATTACCTGCACTAGATAAGGGAATTGAGTTTTTGTAGTACCTAATCACAGGCTTCCAATACTAAATCATTACCAGATCAATATCGCGAAGCACCAAGCATTCTTGAACCCGACATGTCAGCATTATCGTTCCATCTGATCACTGGAATCTCGTAATCACGTCGAGACGAGAAATTGATATGTTGCAATGTATGATCACCATTACCAATTATTATTGCCATCGATTCTCTGTACGGTGTCGCCTTGCTCCTGGAACCGGAGGCCATTCCTGGTAGCTGAATCCATCGCCAATATGGATGAGATTCCGAAACTGATCCTAATGACAAGACTCTTAGGAATTTTAAATGCTGCACACTCGTGTAGGCGACAGATGATCTAAGGCCTCTGAATTATTGATTCTAACTAACTAACTAACTAACCATCGCGCCATTTCCCCGAAGGAGTAGGCAGAGAGGATAGAACGCCACACCACTCTGTCCTGGCATACTTCTCTTGCTTCCTCCACATTCATACATCTTCTTATGCACGCACGTCGATTATTCCGACTTCTTACATGCCCACTTTCAAGCACTTGTTTTACTTGATCATGCCATGTCTTTCTCGGCCTTCCTCGACTTCTGCATCCCAACAGAGACAGAGAAACTCTGGAAACGAATGTGGATTATCTGTTGCGTTTACAGGGCTTGTGACCAGTCATTGGCTGGGTTAGTGGCCTAGATATTCGTTTCCAGAGTTTCTCTGTTTCTGTTGGGATATCAATAATATCTAATCTTATTCTTATTTACAAAGAAAAATGATGATAATGAATAATGATGATCTCTTTCCTCGTATATTTTCAATCGATTAATGATTTATTTAAACAGTTTAAGCCTTTTGGAAAAAATACAGAGTTGAACAACCAGACTCGCGCGTCAAGTCATCTTATCAGAGTGTGTTATTTGTTCAGTGTAAACAGGTGAAGTATTTCCTTCAAGATAACCAGATATTGCCCAAGAAATCGATATCGGCTTACGGATGAGCAATATTGTGCCGCAGAGAACTTATATAAAAATAAGAAAAATGATAAAGTCACGCCAGCGAGATAGGAGAATCTTGGGGAGCAGCCTTAGCTATCTGGATCAAAGTTTGAAATAAGACCAGATAGTATAAAAAAAGTATGTGTAAGCAGTAAGCAGATATAAAAATGACAAAATAACTCATTAAACGATGGCACTAACTACTCAAACGAGCTCAGAGTAAAAGTCAGTGAATTGGTGCATTTAAAAATTTCTAACTAACTAACCATCACCCCATTTCCCCGAAGGGGTAGGCAGAAAAGATAGAAGTATTTGGACACACGCAAAATGTTGTTTATATTATATTTGTTTTAAATTATTTATTTTTGATGTAGGTAAGCCATTGCAAACCACTAACTTTAAAATTAATATTTTTAATTAAGTTCGCTCATTTTTTGTTTACTATAATTATTATTGATGTCGTTTCTCTTACTGTTTATACAAGATCCTCGCCGATTTCTTTAATTACCTTTGTAATTATTTTATTACCATATTTATAGTTATTGTTGTATTACGATAAAACATCGACCCGAGACAAGAGATTACCCACTCAAATTCTGTGCGCCTGATATCTGAAGATGCGCGACAACATATAGATAAATTGAAAAGATAAACTGGAGTTTGTTTTTCTCGATCGGCCATAAATATACCACGTGCCTGCGATTATGAAAATCATACAATTAAGATCAATAAATTCAAAGTTATCGTCACATTCCAGACGCGTTATTTCTGATCGCGAAATATCACGATAAAATGGATATCGACGCGAAAAAAGTTACTGAGCGACATATAATGTGCAAAAGAAAATGACACTAATTATTATATCAATTGGTATCATTTTCCTTTGAGCATATTATGTCGCTCAGTAACTTTTTCCTTTCCACCGTCGTATATTGAGATTTTAATATATTGAATGCATTTCTACATTATTTCACCATCTGCTGTAAATCAATTTGATGTGAATTAATTAACAATTACGTTCAATTAAACAAACAGCGATTTAAAAACAAAATTAACACATGGGTGTATTTCATCATCATCATTTCATATCCATTCCACAAATTGCTTCCAAGCCAACCGATCAGCCGCCAATTCCCGTGCATCCTCCCAAGTCAAGTCCACGTCCCGCAGCTCTGACGCAAACTGCCGGCGGATTGTCAGCAGTGGACGTCCAGTACGCCGAGAACCTGATGCCTTGTAAAATAAGCAAGCTTGGAAGCATACCTAGTATATGGCCCAGTCAGCCGAAACGTCTTCGCCAGATGACAGTTGATTCCGAGGGTTGTTGCATCCGTTACCTACCCATTGAGTTATTACAAATTCAAACCAGTATTCTTCTGAGACATCTATTCTCAAAACCCAGAAATCTGCAATTTTGGGCCCTTGTTAGTCTGCCATGATTTGCAGCCATAGAGGAGAACAGATATGATGCAAGCGTTAACAAGGCGGCATTTTGTTTCAACCGAGTAAACAGCCTTCATACTGTTGAATTACAAGGTCGAAACCCGTTTTTCACATCAATGAACGCAGCTGACATATGAATAATAAAATCTCATATCGGATTACTATTTCATCTTAATTTTTATTCATTCTCACCCATAAAACCTCCATAGACCATCATCTTTAACTGATCAAACCATCGAGTACGTCATCCGTTCGTCCTGAAACAAACGTATCGTTTGAAAGTTTCATCAATTCATTTCAGCGAGCTCGGATTTTTGTTGTTGTTTCAATGAGGAATTTACAGGTTTCATAAAATAAGGAATAACTGAAGAAGAAACACCTCTCATGTCAATTAATTTACATTTTTTCATACGAGTGTGCTCATTTTATCAAGATCAGTTCATTTTGATCAATTCCCGAATTACTAACTTGAGTCTAGTAGCTCGTATTTCAATATTGAAGTTGTGTAGTCGGATACCAGCAAAATGAGCCCATCTAGAAATGAGTCAGATTCGCTTCAGCCAAGGTGAAAAGGGGCGCTGGTTTTATCGCTATCTGATGAACAATTATTACTATTGCCAAAGGTTCCGCTAAATGGAGGATACGTGTGATAAGATAGTCACCATATTATGTATACCTACCTACCTCATATACATATAAGGTAAGTCGGGGAAGATGACTAATTTTCACTTTTCTCAGTGACTGGAGATCTACTAATGACCCTAACTAAAAATAAAAAATACCGTTTATAATAAAAAGAAAACTTTATTACCAGAATATAAGGAAAAATAATATTAAAAATAGTAGTGGAACAACAATAAAAAAAAAATATTACACAAAAAACTTAAAATGCCATCTTCCCACCATTTCGTCGGGTAAGATGCCACACAAGAAAAACATACTAAGACTTGAAGCAAATGTCACAGATATCCGGATTGGATGTGCATGTTTTATTCAACATGGCATCTTCCCCATCGATGGGGGAAGATGCCAAACTCACTAATAAATTCAACGAGTACACAACATAACCTCAAACAACAAAATCTTGTCCGCAAAGCATGTTATTATGTAATGAAACCTAACGAAATAATAATAAAAATACATTCCCAATAATACCGGTCAATTGAAATTTGCTTAAATATATAGACTACCAAAAAAAGGGGTACATACCTCGTTTTTTTTCCACAGTATTTTTTCTTTAAAACACATTTAAATAACTCCGTACTTTGACACATGCAGTCGGCTACTGATGAGTGACCACTAAAAACGGTCATTACAGTGACATCTAACGACGTAAGAAAAAAAATAGGTGAGCTTAGGCGTCTTCCCCCATTAGGCATCTTCCCCGACTTACCTTACATGGTGTAACAAAACTCGTAGCACAACTGTGAGATATGTGTGTGAAAGAGACTGTGTGTGAGGGTGACAGAAGATGTACGAACGTGTGTGTGTATGTAGTATGTCTGCTGTGTGCCCGTCATTCCCAGTTAGAGCTCTGAGCAGCGTAGACAGTTAACCCGTGTATTATAATAAACCCGTCAATATTGTCACAGTCGTGTTTTACTTTTAAGCTCCCATACCAATACATCACAACAACCCGGAAACTAATAAATCTACACCATATTTGGAGTCGAATGTGTAATATGACTTTTGAATCTGAGCTTGAAAAAAATATTTTTTTATTCTCATAAAAGCAAGTAAAATTGCACAAATTCTTATAAAAATGCGTTTTTTTTAGTTTGTTCCATACATGGATAATATAAATTTGACCAAATACATGATATTTGATAACAATTTGCAAAATTTTATCGAAAAAAAAATCAACTTCATGCTCAATTTTCTCGAAAACTATGGGTCAAATAAAAAAAATGTATTCTACAAAATCGACTCAAAATGTGACGTAGATTCACTGGTTTCCCGCTTGTACATCGAGTTTTGTTACACCATGTATTAATATAGAAATGTGCGCAGAAAAGAGAGATACATCAATAAGTAATAAAGAACTCCTAGTAATTATTCATTAAAAATGTCAAACTACTACTTTCTCTTCCCCGATGGTGCATAGGGCACTGCATAGGTAGTTGCTACACCAGTTCAGTGTACTTGATAATTTTGCAGTCCAAGGTATCATACATGAAATATGAAATGAAAACAGCACATTTTAATTAGGCATAATATTTATATTTCATGTTGAATCTCGTAATTAATTGCACTACTCGACGGGGCAATTAATTAAGACTAAGTGCTGATAGAAATAGGTATAATAAATAATATAATTTTTTTATGAAGATATATACAAATTTATAGGGTTAATAGTACCTAAAAGCAAACTATTCAAATTTTATAATGTCGGGACACGAAAAGTTCAAGTATTTTAATGTATTGTAAATTAATAAGTCTCAGATAAATTTTATTACTTATAAGCGACTTTTCTCTGTAACAAAATTACATTATCTATATTTAAAATTAAGACTTTTAATGACTTAATGACGATATTTTGAACTGGAATCACAGACCTGTTAAGTTAATAGACAAGCTATTTCAAAGAGGGCTGTCAAAATTTTATGTTCCATTTGTATTTTGCAGTTAAAAAAAGACAAGTATATCTATCTTCCACTATCTAATACTTTAATCATTCTGTTTCCCTCTAACAAGTTGAGATTGAGTAAAAATAGACTCAATCTTCCTAGGACTATGACATAAAAAACAACGGATGAAAATAGCCTATCTATGTAAAATAAATATCATCGGCAGGAACGGTGTTTATCCTTTATAATTTGCGTCTCGAAAATTATTTTGGTTAATTAAAAATCAAATAACATTAACCAATAACCATATCCTGTTGAAACAAATCTTGCTACTTATCACAAAGAACAGCTATACATTTGGAGATTAATGTACGAGATATTATTTTCACGTTCTTGAAAGTGGTCATGTGAAAAGTCGGAATAATCGGCGAACTTGTACGAGAATATGAATGATGGTGCCAGGACCCGGATGGAGTTGTGTGGCGTTCTATCCAACGTATTTCCTCGATTTTCTCCCTGGAATGTAACATTATAGCTATGTTTTTTTGACTCATTTTAGATATCGACTTGACGCGTGTTTGTATCGTCTTATTTTTTTTATATCTTATTTATTGAAAGAGATAATAAATTATTTAAAAAATTAGACATACAAACACGCATCTGTAGCTCAATCACAGATGATTGTCGACTTAAAAACGTGCTCACATCACAATGAACATACGTTCATATCACGGTCGCGTTGCCAAGCACCATAGATGAAAGGCATACTTTGACAAATGTTTCGTTTTATTGCTTTCTCAAATTGATTTAAAGCAAATAAATGGCATGATAAATTGTGCACAAACAATTAAAACTCTATAAAACTAAATTATTTTACTTTACTTACAGTTTTGGCGTATTTTCCATATTTAAAGCGGTAATTAATAATCCCGATCGATAACTTTTAACGGATGTTCCATTGTGATCGCGAAAACGTTAAACATCCACGGGGAGAAATCGCTATCACGTCGCTTATTAGCACGTAGATAGTCATCTGTGATTGAGCTACTGGTCGATATCTAAAAAGTCGATAACGCCGAAATAATAATTCTAAAGTGATGAATCAATTTCAGCGACGTAAAGTGCTCTCAATAAACTTTACATGAACAAACAAACTGAGCTATTAATTCTTAGCGCCTATTACATTGGTCTTACACACCTTTTTACCGTCGAACGTTGACGTATCTTTACATAAAAATGCGTCAGGTTCATTCAATTTATCACTTAGATTTATTTTTATGTTTTTGTTTACATAATTTAGATTGTCTTTTACATTTTCTGCGTTTAATTTAGCGCTATTACCTTTATTTCTTTACATTTAGTGACTAGTAATCTTCTTCTTCTTCTTTATCAGCCATTGTTCGTCCACTGCTGGACATAGGCCTCCCCCATATTGGTCCACTGCTTTCTGTCCTGGGCCTCGAGCTGCCATCTGGATCCTGCAGTACTTTTTATATCATCTGTCCATCTTCTTGGTGGTCTTCCTACAGGTCTCCTTGCAAGTAATGACTAGTAATGAATATGATGAATTTTCATGACTTCATTCATCCCTACCTTTTTCACTTTTCCATTCCCTGAAACCTCTGTTTACTTCTAAAAAATGCATTTAAATGATTGTCCGGCTCGTGGTGTAGTGGTTAGAGCGCTAGGCTACCATGAATGAGGTCTCGAGTTCGACTTCCGCCGGGGTCAACATAAAATATTTAATTCAATGATTCACTGATTTTTTTTCTTCATATTTGATACCTTGGACTAGCGCTGTAGCGTAAGGCTGATCATCTTGCCTTATGTAACAAATGATCAGGATTCCCTGCACTTCGTGTGCCAATGCAGTGCCCTAGCCCTAGCACCATTGGCTGCGAACGAAGGAAAGTGGTAGCAGTAGAAATTTATGATTCAACCTTATTTTATTTAATATCGACGCTTGAAATTATACAGGTATAAAAAATATAAAATGAAAAAAAACGAAATATTTTTTCTCCCATACAACTTGATGTCTCTTCTCCTCCGGTTATCTTTCCTTCACCTGCAGTGCCCTATGCACCATTGTGAGCGAAAAGGGTAAGTACCTAGCAGTAGTGGCAGAAGATTCTGCCTTGTGATTTAATCTCCCATTTTGACTTGATATCTCTTCTGCTTCAGGTGAAGAGTTGAAGCTTCCCTCGTCACCAGCAGCGGGGAGCAGGAGGTCACCAGGAGACATGCAGGATATGTCAGGAGTCACCACCGAACCGGCCAGCTCACCGCCCAGGACCCTCACCACAGGTTAGTCACCGGCTTCATCATTGACAGCTCGGTCTGGACAGATATTCGCGTTTCAGTGTAAACGGTGATTGTTTCGAAGTAGATAATCTGATTTTTCTGAGTAGCGTGTCAAGTCATTTCCTTTATTTTCCTGAAAACTTTACAATACAGTCATAAGTATAATGGTTTTTACTCCGTATATCTTAGCAATAATTAAACAAATAGGAAGGTCAAACAGTTCAATCTTATGGATAGGTTTTTGTCAACTTTTGTTTAACTTTGGCAAGTAATTTTGAAATGGGTACGCAATATACAATAGCACCTACAATTTTTTACATTTTTTCTTCATCTATTCGTCCATTTTTAAAAACATTATCTACATCTATCCATCTTACTACTTAATCAAATCAAAAATATTATTAAGTATTGTAAACGGGGTAAAAACGAGTGGATAAGGGGGAATAGTAGTAGTAGTAGTAGTAATTTTAGACAATTGAAATTATCTTATACCTACCATTTAAGAGTAGAAAACTTGAAACTTTAAGATATTTTATGCAATTTGTACAACTTTACATACGACTGGCTTTCATTTTTGTGAAAATATTGTCACTTTTTTTGAGCGCAATATACGATACTCTGTGATACTTTTTATTGCTTTTTTTAAATCGAATACCCTTTGTTAATAGATTATTTTTATATTTCCAATTGCGACTTATCTTACAATGTACGGCCCGGCCTGTTGAAATATCACTGTGATTCTCATTATATGGCCGTGTTTGAAATCCCTCGCAACGGTACATTACTCCATGCCAGCACATTCTCAATAAGCACTAATCTTTAATCAATAAGTTATCTGTCGTGTCTCAATCGCAGTGCGGCGAGCGATACAGAAGACCTAGTAATGATGTGACAGATTGCTGCTCGTATGTCCGACTTTCTCTAGGGATACCGGTAGATATTTCGGGTGGAGCGAGACGGGGGCGGAATATGTTATAACTGCGTGTGGATATTCGGCAAAATATTCAGCGCTAATCCTAAATGGTAGACGGTATGATGAATTGTAAAAAAAGTCCTGATTTCAACGATGTTTATTTTACATAGATAGGCTATTTTCTTCCGTTCCTTGTCATGTCCTAGGAAACAAAATTATTGAAACGTATTAGATAGATATAAGTTGTCTTTTTTTCACTGCAAAATACAAATGGAACATAAAATTTTGACAGTTCTCTTTGAAATAGCTTGTCTAGTTTTTAACTTAACAGTTCTACCCTGATTTGCCGCATATATGCAAGTGGTTAAAAACTATGCGCTGTCATGAGACTGCGGGAGTTTCGCACGGAAATCGCGGTCCTTGATTTTCTCCCTGGAATGCACTATTCGTAGAATCAATGATTTTATCACACTTCTTTGATATCGATCTTTACTTTTTATATTACATTTGTTCATCATCATCATCATACCATATCCGCTCCCCATTCTGGAGCATGTGGATTCCACAAACTACCCCCAGGCCAAGCGATCGCCGCCAGCTACCGTGCATTCCTCCCAAGCCAAGTCCACATCCCGCAGCTCCGAATACAAACTACCGGTGAAAAATTTAGAGTGAATATTCCAGGACAAGTGGAGGACCTGATGCCTTGTAAATAAGGCAACTATGGTTAAGGATTATAGAGATAATTAAACAACATTTAAAAAATTCAGATGACACAAACACGCTTCAGTTGCAGTGAAAGATCTTTTTTTTGTATTCATAGCTTTATTTCCATAGTTATCAGGATTAATTTAGGAAAATAATGAAGTCGGTAATAACTTTATATCTATTCACTTGACAATCATACAGCCTAGGTACCTATCCCTTCCATGCAACGTGACAGAAAAGAGATAAACGATTTCTCTGAAAACCGTTGTTAGTAACGAAGCGTAAATCAACAAAAAAATTATGACGCCTTAACAAACAGATCACAAGATCACATTCATGGTAAATGGAAGGAAATTAATGCAACCAAAAGAATAGATAATCAAGTATGTTTATATTATCAGGTAATTCTTTTTTCACTATAGTTCATTTTGCTTTGATTAATTTAAGTTCTATCTAAAGACGGGCCACTAAGTTATCTCCTAGCCTAAAACAACTTCCGTATGAGCAGAGATTAGAAACTCTTGGTCTCACAACACTGAAGAAAAGACGGGAAAGGGGTGATTTAATTGAAACATACAAGATAATGAACCGTCACTATAAGTGTAATAAATTGTGTGAAATCTTCAAACTGAAAAACAACGCACGACTTCGAGGCCACAACCTTAAGCTGGAGAAGACCCGGTTTAATCAGAACCCAAGAAAACATTTCCTGAGCAACAGGGTGGTAGATAGCTGGAACGGGCTACCGCAGGAGCTGGTCATTGCGAATAGTGTGTGAACGGGTTTAAGAATGGACTGGACAAGTTTAAACCTAACTAACTGTCCGATTTAGGCATATCAGCTTTAAGCTGCTCGCCTAATATTAAATAATAATAATAATAATAATAATAATAATAATAATATCTGAATATTTTCACACCTCTTATTATTATTATAGTTCCTTCAACTCCCTTGAAAATAATAAAATGAAATAAAATCGCGGCCACATCCACGTGTTGTTGATAGAGATTATTTTACTGTAGGTACAAGTACGTATTGATATCCACTATCCTTAGTCCGTTGTCCTGCAAAGGATGTTGGCCGTTTAAGACATATCCTCACGTCTGAGTGTACAGTTAATTAATAATCGGAGCCAGCCGGGATGTGACGTGAGAGCGTAATGGCCGCCCGCCACATGCGGTAGTTGGTCCCTCACGGCTCATCTCTCGCTCTGCCTTTGTCCGTCGCATTTCTTCCTTTCTCTCGACCATCGGACAAGGCGTGACTGCCTAATGAATCGGGCTTCCTCTTCTGCGTTTTAATATTGTGAATCGACTCCATTGATGAACGAAGCGCTTATGCCTAAATATCAATTATTGGGGACATTGAACGCTCGATTGATTTGACAGAACACACGAGTGAAACGAGAATGATTTTGATTCTAAGAAAGTACCTTTGTAGGTGCTAGATATAATAAAATATCTTCATGCCTTTGCACGCATCTTTAATAGGGCTTATTTTCATATTTAGATGTCAACTTTTGTATGTAGACTTTCCTACTATCTAATATCTACTTTCTCTAATCTTAGGTCTTTTCACGAAGGTAGGATGATCAGTACCTTATACTTTATACATCTGTCATTTAATACTCACGTAGAATCAAATTGATGATTCAAGCTAATTGTTTTTTTCGTAAATCGTAACTATTTCCAGTTGCGTTTTGACCAACTGTCGGTAAATATTTCTCCAGAACAATGAGACACATTTCGTCACAATGGCGAAATCTTACAGCCCAAAACACCTGTTTTGTTTTACGACATCTCGATAAGATTTTCTTATTGTACTGTGTACTGTGTACCGAGGTGCATAGCACACCGCGTCGAATGCGAAATAATGAAGCCTAAGCGGCTTGCGCTCGAACATAGGAATCAAGTCGTGGTGGAGTGAGGGTTCAAAGCGATCTCTAAACTTAAAGACCGCGGCGCTACTGTAGGGCTACCATACAGTGTATTAAATTTATTAACTATTTTTCAATTTTGCTAGGTATATGTATACATAATATTTTATGGTTAAATTCTGCTTGTTTCTTTATTTTGTTGTTATTGGGAAGGGACGCATGGAGGCAGTTTGTGAAGAATAGTGATAATTCTTATGGCACTACGATTTCGTTTAGGTACCTAATTTATTGATTTTCTATAACGTTTCGCATTTGGCGCGATACGCTAAGCACCTTGATCACATATCCAATATACTTAATCCGCTCAAAGATTAAAATTTCTTGACGTTCTTCTCAGTAATTTGATTGAAATTACAATGACTTCACCCGATTGGCTTAGGCTACTGTTGCGTTTTTTCTGTAAGCAAATTCAATAAAAAATTGCGAAGAATTTGATGTGCTCTTTAAATTATGTACTAATTTTTCCTAAAACTGCTAAAAAAAGCCAATTGATATTCGATCGGTTACGTTACTGATCGCGTTTCTTACAAAACTCAAACATTAAATTATCGTGCTTCGTTTATTAATTGTAGGTACCTCAAAAAGCATTGCACAGATGGTATTTTCTGTTTTATTTTTCTGCATTCACCGAAAATCTTACAGGTGTGACGTCAAGTACACTGCACTTGGTGCATCTATGCAAAAAAAAGGGTTTTCAACTCAAATATTTGTTTATCCTTTGACGTTTGACTGTTGATTCGCAGCTTACGTCATGATCCAAGATGGCGTCCTGTCACACCACGATCCAAGGATCTGTTATCATTCCGCTTCCGGGGGATGTGTCACTTCCACTGAGCCGCCGTACACCACATTGTCTCCGCCATTCTCGGAAAATGTCACTAAATACTACGCGACTTGTGATGATCGCACTATCGCTTGACAATCACGGAATAACATAGAAATAAAACAATCAAATGAGAATTATTATTGATTGCAGATTTGAACGAATTGCCATACAAAATGTATGGTCATTACTGCCATCTATCGACTACTAGCAAAAGCTTTCCATAGATATTTTTTTAGTAGCTGCTTCGCGCTACTAATAAGTTTATTATTTTATTAAGAAAAATGTTATTTTGCCCGCCTCGCGGTGTAGAGGTGTAGCGTTTAGCGCGTTAGACTACTACGCATGAGGTCACGGGCTCAATTCCCGACGGGGTCAAAATGAAAATTTATTTTGAATGTGGTTTTAAATAGAGACGAAAATTTAAAAAATTAAAAAACCCCCCCCCAATTTTGGGGGGGAAAAAAATTTCATTGGTGTTAAAAAAAAAGGGG